>WWET01005660.1:46276-58973 GCA_011038615.1 Limnodynastes dumerilii
ACAGTACCCGATATCTGCTGCCTTATTTGCTCCTCTCCCCGGATTTGAAGGAGCTCTCTCACCTCCTCATCTTTCCAATGCGCCATCGTGCTGGGAACGCCAGGCAACATCTGATGACATCAGAACCCGTGCGCCAGCGCCAATATAATCACCCAATCAGGTTCCACAATTAAACACCCGTGTTCTAATCAAAAGAAACGCATTTTAAGACCCCACCCTTCCCGGGTTTAACATGAAAACCCCTTCTTTTTTCCCGTGTTGAAGTCCCGGGTCTCTTGACCCGGGTCTACCGGAAGTGGCGGTTTCACATCACCACCAAAAACCCGGGTTTTTGTGAAATGCCGAGTTTTTGATGAAAAACCCGGGTATTTGGTGGTAATGTGAAAGGGGTATTAGTGAGTCTGGAACCGGTGCATTGCGCCTGATCCAGACCTACGCTCATGTGCGTAGCGTAATAACGCCAGCGTGCCTATGATGCACTCCCCTCGGCACTCCCCTTGGTCGTACTTAGTTTTGCCTTCTTATACCCAGCAAACCCTACCCTAACTTTTCTGATCATAACCGCGGGCGTCCGTAAGCTTATGCCCGTCATAAAAATGCACACGAGCGTAGGTCTGGATCAGGCCCATCGTCTATTAAAACACCCGAATTGTCGAATTGGGGGCTCGTTTCCTAAAAACATTCATGATGAATATCTAGGAAAAGATCCAGACCACCGTAAAGAGCCGTTTTCCCGATCGCTAGGATTGGAAAATGCCCGGATTTTGCCACCACGCAAGTGCCGCATTCCCAGTGTAGCATAGGAGTGCACTCTAGACTTCCACCCCATCGTACATGCCGGTTATGGATATTGAAGTCCATTGGTGCCAGAGGGGTTTATAGCGGAGCGTATGATGCGTAGATATCGATCGCAAATGAATGAAAACTGAGGATTCAGCCTCAATCACTTGGCATTCTACTTGTGTATTCTATTTGGGCATTCTACTTGTGCATTCTATATGGCATTCTACTTGTGCATTCTATTTAGCATTCTACTTGTGCATTCTATTTGGCATTTTACTAGGGCATTCTATATGGCATTCTACTTGTGCATTCTATATGGCATTCTACTTGTGCATTCTATATGGCATTCTACTTGGGCATTCTATATGGCATTCTACTTGGGCGATCTACTTGAGCATTCTACTTGGGCATTCTTTGGTTCTAAGCTACTGACCCGGTATTCCCATTCCACCCACCTGGCATTCTAAAGATCATCCTTTTCCCGCTGCCGTCGTTGGTTTGAAGATATTTGCTGTCCAAAGACCAGTCCATGTGGGTGATGAACGTGACGGAGCCCAAGCACTCTCCGACCTTTTTGTATCTCTGGACGACCCCGTAGATATCGACGCAGCTATCGTTTGAGCCCACCGCCAGGAAGTTCCCATCCGGGGAGTATTTCAGCTCATGGATCGCTTCCTTACGGTCCTTGATATGAACAACTTCAGTCATGTCCCTGAAAGAAGAAAGACATGTTCAACCCGATATTATCTTGAACCTCGTTTATTTATTATTTTTTGGAGACTTGGAACATTAAATGAACATTGTTTTTGTGTTTTTAGACAATCAATGATTAAAGAGGTTGCATCTAATAAACTGAGAAAGACAATGACCCAAATAAGACGGGATAGTCTCAGGATAATACAAGTTATTCCATTACTATATGTACTGATTATTTGGTTTCTTTAAATAGCAACCAATCACATTCTAGCTGACATTCTCTAGTATGTAAAAGGAAAGTGAGAGCTAGAATCTGATTGGTTGCTATAGGCAACATCTCCACTTTTCAGCAGTTTAGAATATTTAGCCCTTTGGAACTTTAAATGAAGCTCATTTTGGTGCTTTCAGAAAATAAGAACCATGAAGAACCAATATTATTTTAATACTTAAGCGCTCAGTTTTTCATGAATATTTCATGAATATTGGAACGTTTAAATAAACATTATTTCGTTTTTTTCAAACAATCAATGGGCCGATTCAATTGTCGGTGTATTTTTCACGATATTTGAGACACTGGCCAATGACAGTGAACCCGTCATTAGTGCCGGGCATTTCCTGCTAGAAGGAAATGAGTTGCGACGTTCCACAATGTTTTGTTTTTTTTTTACCAAGGCACCACCCGGATTTAATTTTTTTTTTTATGTGATGGGACATGCTGATGCTTGTAGTTCTACAAGCATCAGCATGCCCTGTCGGGGCACAAGACAGCAGATCGTAAAAAATGCGCACCTCTCATGGTGCGAATTTAAAATGAACGCTATCGTTAAAAAAACGGCGTATTTTTAACGCTACAAAATAATTGAACTGGAAAAAAAATACCGCCCGTTATTTTGCTAAAAATAGCGTTAAAAATACGACGGCGAACGCTTTTAAGTTAATTGAATCAGGCCCAATGATTAAAGATGTTCCATTTAATACACTGAGAAAGAGGAGACAGTGGACCCCATCGAGATGAGAAAGCTTTATGATAAGACAGTCTATTTATTAACCACATTTGCTCATTATTTGGATTCTTGGAACTTTAAATGAACACATCATTTTGGGTTTTTTAGAGATTCAGAACCATTATTTATTGATCTTGTCCCTCAAAACATTATAATGGTGTTTTTAGACAATCAATTATTACAGATGTTACATTTTATACATAGAATAAGAGGAGACAATTGAGAAAAAACAGTCTCCAAAACAAGAAAATAAAAAATAAAAATAAAAAATAAAAATAAAAACATTTATTTATCCATATATTCCTATATCTTATATATTCAGTACTTTACTCTTGGAACTTAAAATTTAAACATAAGTTTGCTGGGCCGTATTCAGAGATTCCGGTTTTAACGAAAGTTCTGTGCGTAATTTTAAGATTGGATCGATTTTGCATCAGCTGCGCATGCGTAGTAATAGTGATACGCCGTCTCCGTTGAAGTTAAGGTCGGAAATTCCTAAGGGTCGGACTTGTGAATCGGGCGGAGACTAATGCGACCCTAAGTGCGGCAGAAATATACGGACCTAAGGATTTGCATAGAAATGGGCGGGGGGAGGCATTGAGATGAGGTAAAGTGGGCGGGGCTTACAGAGTTAGGGCCGGTAATATATACGCATGTAATACACATAAGGCTGGAAGTGAGTGCGGCCATACACATAGGGTCGGAAGTGAGTGCGGCCAGATAGGGCAAGTCAATGCAGGTGGAAGTTTAAGTCCGGCCGGAGGTTGCGAGAGGAGTGACTGTTTATTCTGGTGGGTGTAACCTGTTCCAACCTGCGGCCCGATCGCCGACGGATCTCTGAATACGGCTCGCTATTTTTAGGCCATTAATAATAATCAGAGCTGTTACATCTGATAATATTACTGAGAACGAGGAGACAGATAATCTCAATGGGAAGAGATAGTCTCAGGATAAGACAACCTGGGAATCACCTCTGTGGTATAACCCAGATACATAGGCTGTAAATAATCAATGACACATTATGGGGAGTGCGTCTGACGGGTGATTACCTGACTCTCAGCACGGTAAACGATCCATCCTTCATTCCCAGCGCAAGATGGATGCCATCTGTACTGACAGCCGCACAACGAATGGGCTCCTCCATATTACAGCGAGCAATGAGAGCATGGTCAACCAGACTCCAGATCCTACAAGATAACGGAAATAAAGGAGCCGATTCACAGATACGTGGTCAATAACCACGCGCAAATTCGCCAAAATACGCAGCTAAGTGGCGAGGCCATTCCCAGGACCCCCTCAGTCTATGGATTTTAGCTGACTTCCGCATCCATAGACTAACCTTAACTCGTTGCTTGCGTGCCTTGTTAACCGCGCCCATTTAAACGCCTCCCCAAAGCCATTCTTATTAACGTCCTTCTCACGGAGGTCAGACACGCCCCCTCCTTACTTCTCTCACTTAGGCGAGAGATTAAGTACGTGCCGAGTGGTTTTCCGTTGCCATGCGCAACTTTGTGTTCTGGGCATGCGCAGTTTATCCCCACCGGAAAATACGCACGGAAAATCGACACTTACTTACGTGTGAATCAGAGCCCGAGCCCTGTAAGTATGACAGGGGACGGACGCTCGTCATTTGCATATGTCCATTGTCTCGGAACATTTGCGCATTCGTGTGCCAGATGTTCTGCGTGCGTGCGGGCTTACTGACTACGTAAGATAGTAAGTACGTATAAGGGGCAGACCCAGCATTTACGATGGCCATAGAGGCGGGGATATCCATGTAAATGAGGCGTTAGGGGCGGGCTATACGGCTGCAGACCTAGTCGTAAAAATTTAAGGAAGGGATCTAAACATGTAAGTGTCCAGATTTACTATCGTTAGCGGGGAGTGCAGGGGGTGCGCACACCGGCTACATGCGCGTGCCCCACTATCTATAATACAATACTACAATTACAGGAGATAACACAAGGCCTGATCCAGACATTTTGTGGCGATGGATTTGTTGCGCAAGCGTCGCTGTAGCGCGTCACTGGAGTCACATCTGAGGTCTGAGCCGCTGCCTCTCAGCTGACCGCACTACACTAAGGTGTCAATTACAGTCCCAAATCTGGGAGGGGAGGGGAGGCGCATCGCAGTCCCTGTCCCTCCTGGCGGCTATGGGTGTGAGACAATTGTGGATGCGAGAGTCACTGATTTACCCCGACCGCTAATGCGCCCCGACAGCTTCAGCTACAACGATTTATCCTGACCTACAGTAAATCAACAATGCGCCGAGGCTCTGAGTATGATGCTCCTCGTGTAATAGGGAATTGTGAGTACTCTATACTGTCACCTGATTAAGAGGGAACGCCCACTTGTCATCTAAGCTCCGCCCCTCTGTCTTATGTCTGGATGGGTGCACAGAGATAGGGAACGCCTATACTGTCACCTGACTAAGAGGGAAGGCCCACTTTTCACCTCAGCCCCGCCCCTCTGTCTTATGTCTGGATGGGTACACAGATCTGACTGCTTCAAATTCCTTTCTCAGATACGAACCCTGCAAAACATGTTGGCATCATGTTGTCTTAGAAGCAAACCTCGCCTGTTATTAAGATGAATTGTTTTTCTCTCATCTCTTGGGCCGATCGCCAAGCACATTCCAGCCATTACTTAGGCTAATGTAATTGATTGATGAAACATTTTGACATCTTAATTGAAAAGGTGTTTTCGGGAAACTAGATTCTGGGCGGCGATCGTTCCATCTTCAAATGCATCCGAGCCAAGCTTGTTAAAAGGAGCCAAGTCGGACTTCATTAGCGAGAAAGCCTTTACCTGGAACACTAAATGATGATTAAAAAGCCGAGGCTGCATTTTCCCCACGTCAGCAAATTACGGAAACGCTGCGGTGAAAAATGCCATAGATAAAGTGAACGGTCTGCGGAGTATGAGGACTCTTGATGGGATATTAGTGCCGTGTGCTGATGAAAATCATCTTGATTAATATTAACCTTTCATTTTGTACAGGATGCTGAAAACGACCGTCGTTATACGGTTATTTACGTTTCAAAGTGCTAAGAAGACGCGCTTATCAAATCTTGCAAACGTCTTATTTTACATGTATTAAAAAATGGGATATCTAGAAGCTATTTACATTTATTTTATTTTTTTTTCATTTGTGCAAATCTTTTTAGGCTGCATCCCAAATTCCCTCTTAGTCACGTGACAGTATAGGTATACGTTCCCTCTCTCTGTGTACCCATCCAGACATAAGATAGAGGGGTGGGGCTTAGATGACAAGTGGGCGTTCCCTCTTAGTCAGGTGATAGTATAGGCGTTCCCTCTCTCTGAGTACCCATCCAGACATAAGGCAGAGGGGCAGGGCTTAGATGACAAGTGGGCGTTCCCTCTTAGTCAGGTGACAGTATGGGCGTTCCCTCTCTCTGTGTACCCATCCAGGCATAAGACAGAGGGGCGGGGCTGAGGTGACAAGTGGGCGTTCCCTCTTAGTCAGGTGACAGTATAAGCGTTCTCTCTCTCAGTGTGCCCATCAAGACCTCTGGGAATTTCCCCGCTCTGGAGATGGAAAACTTAATCTAACCAATATATCTGTTGCATAATTATTGCTTATTATTTGAAGGTCAATATATTTAGAGTTGAGTTAGGACACGCCCCTCCCAACCACATTCTAACTCTAACTGAGCAGCATGTATTAAGCATACAGTAAAAAGAGATATTTCGGACCTGACGGATCGGTCATCGCTCCCGGTAATGGCCAGCGGTTTGGTGGGGTGGACGGCCAAGGCCCAGAGTTCCCCCTCGCAGTGTCCCTGCATTATCAGGAAAGGCTTATTCCGCTCATGCACCACAATCTCAAAGATTTCACTGTCTTGTGTCCCGACCAGGATGTGGTCTCCCCTCCAGCACACACTCCGGACGGATAAGCCTGGAGAGGAAAAAGCACAGGTATAGAGGGAGAAAAATGAATGTACTGCAATACAGTGTTCCCACCAGTAGGGGCAGTGCTGGTAACCTACAAACCCATCAACAACACTGCACCCACATACATAACTTCCCTTCTCTCATATATCTCCATCACTCTCCCTCCACTCTGTACAGGATCTGTGACTCTTCCACACTCATTACCTGCTCCCATTCCCGGTTACAGGACTTCTCCCGTGCTGCACCCACATACATATATTCCCTTCTCTCATATATCTCCCGTCTCTCTCCCTCCGCTCTGTACAGGATCTGTGACTCTCCCACACTCATTACCTGCTCCCATTCCCGGTTACAGGACTTCTCCTGTGCTGCACCCACTCTACGGAATAACATTCTTCCTCCAATTAGTCTTCCTCAGCCCCTGAACCTTCCAGTGCTCTTTTTACCCCTTTCCTCATCAGACAAGTTTCCACAAACCTCCTCATCCCACTTACTTTTCTTCTTACTCTATTGCCTACCTCTAAGGATTACTGCAAAAGCTGCAAAAATACAATTAGGGTCAATGGAGATATAGCAGTTGTAGATCTATTTAGGGAGGATAGCTATAAAATTACCAATGAATCAATAATAATTGATTAGACCTATTTAACTAAGTGGCTTTAATTTTTACAGTCTGATTTTAAAGTCACCTATTCAAAGTAAACGTAGCCTGTTTAAGAGCAGAATTCCTTCTTTGCTTGTTTCCATATACAACTATGGAACGGTTATGGGAACCTATTTTGCTGTGTCCTATGCCAACCTCTTCTTGGGGGGAGAAGGATTTCATTTTGTGCTGATCCGATTAAAATATTTATATATATTATATGATGTTTTGGTATGTTGTAAAAGCTAACTATATTTAAGTTATAATAGCCAGATAATAGTACACAGAGATTCCATTACCTTTATATCCTTGCTCTGTTTCCCTGAGATCAATGACAGTAATAGGCTTAAAATTTAAATCCCACAGACGTACGCAACCGTCCCTTCCACCGGTGGCGAATCCCTCCTCACAGGCGTTCATGCTGAAGATCCCCGCCTGGAAAGGGAGACGGGGATTAGGGGGAGACACCTGGTTAGACGACGGATCCCTCTGGGGAGACTTCTGTTCTGGGGTGACAGTATGGGCGTTCCCTCTCTCTGTGTAACCATCCAGACATAAGACAGAGGGGCGGGGCTGGGTAGACAAGAGGGCGTTCCCTCTTAGTCAGGTGGCAGTATAAGCGTTCCCTCTCTCTGTGTACCCATCCAGACATAAGACAAAAGGGCGGGGCTGAGGTGACAAGTGGGTGTTCCCTCTTAGTCAGATGACAGTATAGGGGTTGCCTCTCTCTGTACCATGCTAGACCTTTGTATCTCTGGGAATTTCCCTGCAGTTGAGATGAAAATCTTACAGTGATAATGGCTCTGAAAGGTCCCTCCGCACAAGTGGGAGTGGCTACAAAGCGAACGCCCCAATGTACCAAAATGCATTGCTGACTCACCGCATGCGCTCCTTGGATTGTCCGAGCGAGGTTCAGACCCTTCCATACGTAGATATCTCCGTTCAGAGCTCCAGAATAGGTCACTTCGTCCCTTGAACACGCCAAGCACAGGATGGTCTGCAGGTCACCGGTCTTCCCAAACATGCCGCGCTTCGGCGTCAGCGAATTCCCGCACAGGCTCCAGAACTGAAAGACAATAACGCGACCTACAGAGCAGCTGACGTGACGTGTTCTTACTTTCCGAAACAGCGCATAAACATACACACGGAGAGTTATTCGTGTGACCTGGGGACATTACTGTGTGACATAATCATGTGACCTTGGAACATTACTGTGTGACATAATCATATGACCTGGGAACATTACAGTGTGACATCATCATGTGACCTGGGGACATTACTGTGTGACATAATCATATGACCTGGGGACATTACTGTGTGACATAATCATGTGACCTGGGAACATTACTGTGTGACATAATCATGTGACCTTGGGACATTACTGTAGCGAATTCCCGCACAGGCTCCAGAACTGAAAGACAATAACACGACCTACAGAGCAGCTGACGTGACGTGTTTTTACTTTCGCAAACTGCGCATAAACATACACACGGAGAGTTATTCATGTGACCTGGGGATTACTCTGTGATATAATCATGTGCCCTGGGGACGTTATTGTGTGACATCATCATGTGACCTGGGGCATTACTGTGTGACATAATCATGTGACTTGGGGACATTACTGTGTGACATCATCATGTGACCTGGGGACATTACTGTGTGACATAATCATGTGACTTGGGGACATTACTGTGTGACATAATCATGTGACCTGGGGACATTACTGTGTGACAATCATGTGACCTGGGAACATTACTGTGTGACATAATCATGTGACCAGGGGATATTACTGTGTGACATCATCATGTAACCTAGGGACATTACTGTGTGAGTTATGGTGGCGGAAGTCTGCAAAGATCTGTAAGAACGAGGGTTGTGTCATGGGAGCGCACTCGCCACTTAGGTGCGTACTTTTGCGAATCGGCGCACAAAAAATGAAAAACGCCTCTGTTTACGGTCAGTCGGAGGCTGCGGACGCGCAGCTCTGTGTTTGATCAACGAAAACCCTACATGACAGGAGAGCAATCCCGGAACAGCCGCACGCTTCTCCTTGACTGTAATTCATCACAACTAGATAAAGCAGCTGCTCCAGAGGTAATTACTTTAAGTAAAGGCATTTTCTGTTCCAATAACGGCTAAATGGATTAGTAATCCGCACAGACCCCGCCGAGGCGACCGCAGAACAGCTGAGCGGGCAATTTAGTAAAACAAACTCTTCAATTTATGTGGAGATGACAGAGAGATTCGATTCAGGGGGAGAAGACGGACGGTCGGAGTCTGGCGATACGTGGGCCCGACAACGCGGTTGCATTCAACGCTTCGTGTGAGGGCTGGAGCATACGCTCCTAGGGGAGGAATAGAGGGGAAGGGAGGAGGATAGGGTAACAAATGTGAGGGAGGAGAAGGGAGGAGAGGACGTTCTGGGTGTCCTATGATCATGTGACCTGGGGGACATTACTGTGTGACATAATCATGTGACCTGGGGACATTACTGTGTGAGATATGGTGGCGGAAGTCTGCAAAGATCCTTAAGAAGGAGTGTTGTGTCATGGGAGCGCACTCGCCACTTAGGTGCGTTCTTTTGCGAATCGGCGCACAAAAAATAAAAACCGCCTCTGTTTCCGGTCAGTCGGAGGCTGCGGACGCGCAGCTCTGTGTTTGATCACCGACAACCCTACATGACAGGAGAGCAATCCCGGAACAGCCGCGCGCTTCTCCTTGACTGTAATTCATCACAACTAGATAAAGCAGCTGCTCCAGAGGTAATTACTTTAAGTAAAGGCATTTTCTGTTCCAATAACGGCTAAATGGATTAGTAATCCGCGCAGACCTCGCCGAGGCGACCGCAGAACAGCTGAGCGGGCAATTTACTAAAACAAACTCTTCAATTTATGTGGAGATGACAGAGAGATTCGATTCAGGGGGAGAAGACGGACGGTCAGAGTCTGGCGATACGTGGGCTCGGCAACACGTTTCCATTCAACGCTCCGTGTGAGGGCTGGAGCATACGCTCCTAGGGGAGGAATAGGGGGGAAAGGAGGAGGATAGGGTAACAAATGTGAGGGAGGAGAAGGGAGCAGAGGACGTTCTGGGTGTCCTACTATGATCATGTGACCTGGGGGACATTACTGTGTGACACAATCATTTGATCTGGAGACATTACTGTGTGACACAATCATGTGATCTGGGGACTTTATTGTGTGACAATCATCATGTGACCTGGGGACATTACTGTGTGACACAATCATGTGATCTGGGGACATTATTGTGTGACAATCATCATGTGACCTGGGGACATTACTGTGTGACACAATCATGTGATCTTGGTACATTATTGTGTGACAATCATCATGTGATCTGGAGACATTACTGTGTGACATAATAATTGATCTGGGGACATTACTGTGTAACATAATCATGTGACCTGGAAACATCACTGTGTGACATAATCATGTGACCTGGAGACATTACTGTGTGACATAATTATGTGACCTAAAGTTATTACTATGTAGCATAATCATGTGACCTGGAGACATTACTGTGTGATATAATCATGTGACCTGAAAACATTACCATGGGATATAATTATGTGACCTGAGGGACATTACTCAGGGTTGACGACTCTCCCGGAATATCCGGGAGACTCCTGAAATTTGGGCAGTTCTCCTGGTATCTCGGGAGAGCCGGCAAAGCTCAAGCAAGCCCCGACCAGCTATAAATTACAACTGTAATCCCTAGAGTTACTAGGGATGGGTGGGGTTTGATGATGTCATCAAGCCCCGTCCATCCCATGTAACACTAGAGATTTAATGAATGATTGGCAGAGGGCAGGGCTTAATGATGCAATTTAAGCGACGCCCCCTTGCAGCAAGCTATGTCATGTGATCTGGAGACATTACTGTGTGACATCATCATGTGATCTGGGGACATTACTGTGTGACATCATCATGTGATCTGGGGACATTACTGTGTTATATAATAATTGATCTGGGGACATTACTGTGTGACAATCATCATATGATTTGGGGACATTACTGTGTGACAATCATCATATGATTTGGGGACATTACTGTGTGACAGAACTGCCGTGTGCTCTACGTGTCGAACTTGCTTGCAATCCAAAAGACACTGCTGTGCGCGATTCCGAATCGCACGGCGCACGCCCTACATTTTTAAACGCACGATGGGCGCTGAATTGCGCAAGCCTCTGGGCCGAACCCCTTTTCCGTTTAGTGATAGTTTTCATTTGAATACTTCCTCCTCCGTTCTCTCCTCTCTGTATCTCCCGATACGTTATCCGGACGCGGCTCGTTCACCCGTCCCGGCAGACGAAAACTGCGCAATCATGGCATTTCCGCAGACATAAAATAATGTCCTGGTGTTTGGAAATAAATAATAAGGACAACGCTCCCTCCGACCTCGCTGGCACAGCGCAGCCCCGGGGCCAATTTAAATATTTATCTTTGGCTAAATAATTTATCAGTTAAATAATTCAGCGTACACAGGGCCGCGAATCGTTATTCAAGTGGGGCCGTCCGCGCAATACACCTTCCCCGCTGTTCCTGTCCTTGCGTTCCCAGGGTGCATAGCTCAGTGCGCAATTATAACGCACATTACACCGGAATAGCTTTTATAACGACAGAGTTTTGCAAGTCCCCCAAAATGCTAAATCTGCAAAGGAAACGTGTTATTATTCTCTTTCATTAGAGGCAGAAATGGCGGCCGGTCAGAGAGACGTATCCGCAATATTCAAAATGAATTTAGACATTGATGGCTGTATTCACACCTAAGAGTGAGAACCGCGTCTAACGCACCCCTCCCCCATTTTTTACGTCCCTTGGGCCATTACGTTTTATCGCGTCGCATATTTACTACACACCCCTCGCTCCTACGTACTTTGGCCACTTTAGAGTTACGTGGCATAACATCTGCCGCGGGCATGCGCAGTTCATACAAAATTGCGTTTTTAGACTATAACGGAAGTACATGTGAATCGCACTTGGGGACATACGCACGGAAATCAGACGTACGGGAAAATTTACATAGAAGTGGGCGGGGGGAGGCATTTAAATGAACGTCCGGGAGAGGGGAGTGTCAGGGTTGTTGGTGGGTGTTTCCTCGCTCCGACCGTGCGTATAATTGCGTACATAACAAAAAACGGATCTCTGAATACGCCCCCGGTCCCATGTCTGAGCACTGTAACGCTTCTATATAACATAAAAATATTCTCCTCAAAAATTGGACTACAAATCTGCATTAACTTTACTATTTCACGCAGGTGTGATGGCGGACAGAGAACGCTGTTTAGCCGAAGCGATTGCTAAATGAAGGGTGCACTGATTAGATGCCAAAGTAGTCACATGCGTAACACGATGAGCGCACGGCTACAATTTAACCTGACAGCTACAAATTATCCTCCCCTGGAAAAAGACTGGAAATTCTGGAGAACATAACAAATGGTTTAATGGTTTCCTGTGTTCTGAGCGCTTTTTATCCGCAAAAACCTTCCGTATATAGAGAGTGACCCAGACTGGGACATCATAAACCCCTTCTACCTCATTTCTCTCTCCCTCCTGTACCTGGTTATATCCTTCTATCATATCCCCCTCTCCCTCCTGTACCTGGTTATATCCCTTCTATCATATCCCCCTCTCCC
>WWET01005661.1:0-16122 GCA_011038615.1 Limnodynastes dumerilii
GATGCAGCATCCACAACATATGCAAGAAAACACAACTTGTGGAAACAAGTGGTTGCATCTGTGAATGCTGTTAGCACGTATGCCCGTACAAAAATATGTGTAGGAGGCGCTTTTCAGCCATAAAAATATGTGTGGAAAAAAAATGGAGGCAGAGAGAAAATCTGCAAGAGCAACAGGTGGTGGACCACCAAAAATAATCCATGTTAAGCATTATGAGGACCTTGGGCCTGATCTAGAGCTACGACCGCAATCGCCCGTGAGCGTAGCGAACGTACGCCCGGGCGTAAAAACTTTCACGCCCATAACACTCCCATTGATTGTAACTGCTTACGGCGGCTGAACCCTACCCTAAGATTTTCCAGCGTACGTGCGAATTTTCGTACCGATACGCTGGTCGTACTGCTCATGTCCTTCGGTCGACCGGAAGTTGTCATACTGCACATGCGTAGTGCGTTTTTTTTCACGAATTTTCGCTTACGATGAGCGTACCCAGACTCTCGTTGTAAAAAACGCACGCCCCTTGAGTGAAAAATACGCTGAACATTCGCTCGCTGTACGCTCATGTCCTTCGGTCGACCGGAAGTTGTCATACTGCACATGCGTAGTGCGGTTTTTTTCACAAATTTTCGCTTACGATGAGCGTACGCTCGCTTGCGGTCGTAGCTCTGGATCAGGCCCCTTGTGCGGCCAATTATATCCGAGGAGCTGTTGGAGGGCACTAATGTGCAGGACACGGACGCACCTGAGGATGCAGGTAACTATATGTAAAAATGCTAACAACCGTAAATGAGACATACACATTGTAGTTAACATTTTATTTAATGCTATAAATAAATGTAAAAAAAAAATGTTAATTTTAGCTTAAAATGTTAACTACAAAAGATATATAGACCTAATAAATGTTAGCACATTTTTATATATATTAGTCAAAAAGACCTGTTGAAGAGCCGTCTGCTCCTGAGGCAGTCCAAATGACATCCTCAGACGAAGATGTTTTTGGTGAGTTTCATCATGTATATTTCAGCTTCATTTAGTAAATGTTTGCATCTGTAAAAATAAAAAAATAAAAAATATATTTTAAAATATTATCTTTTTTCTACAGATCAGTCTTGTCCAGTTGTACCTGAGCATGAAGACAACATGAACATCATGGATGATGTTGTCGAACCTGAGGATGAACAAATAGTAGTCCTAAATCTGGAAGAAGTTCCACCTTCCCTGCACGTCCAGCCTTCACCAGATGTATGTGACGTCCAGGAAGATGCTTCTAACCAGCCGGCAGCTGAAAATGAGCAGGAAAACCTATTACAAAGAATGGCAGAAAGCATAGATAGGGGACAAGATTTGCAAAACTTGTACATGGATAGCCAGCGTTCAGCAATGCGAAGGCTAACGAGGACTGTCCAACATCACCATAATGTTACACTGATGGGATTTAATAGGTTGGGTGCAGCTATCGAGCGACAAAATAATATAATTTTAACACAAATGTCGCACATTATGCAGGATGTTGGACATGCTGTTAGAGAGCTAAATGTTAGTTTAGCACATATTTGTGCACAACAAGTTGCTCATACAATGGTCCAAAACCCACCTGTGCCAGCTAGTGTTTCTTCCTCATCTCTGGAAACTAGTTTGGCATCAGCACCAGCAACACCAGGCCGTAGCACACCAGTTAGGCGTGGGGCTAGAACCAGGGGTAAATTAGGGCGACCACAAAGCCCTATCAGGAAATCCTCTAGAAAAAAAAAATTATATTGTGTTTGTTTATAATGGTAAACAAGTTGTAATATATTTGTTGGTTATTTTCACAAAAAAATATTTGAAAAATTTGAAAGACAAAACAAAGTCTTCTTTCAGGCTGTTGAATAAACTATTTTTCAACATAATTTTGAATCATTTAATGTGTACATATTATATATATATTTCACACATCCAAAAATTGTGAACACTTTATGAAGGTTTACAATGAAAGAGGTATTTATTATTCTTTTTACAGCATATACCACAATATAAATGCTCCGCACATGCTCTTCATTTGTAATGTTTAACAAATTAACCTAAACCTAAATAACATCAATTTAAAGTATAGGACACAGGTGAGTGTAAGTCCAATATAATATGCATGAGCAAGTGCTGAAGAAAAGTACTAATGATTAGGGGGTCCTAAAAAAAATGACTATTTAGAGTTACACCTCATAATACAACAAAGTATAAACATATGCCATACTTACATGTGAATCTCGCAGAAATTAAGGAGTCCCTAGTTTGCCTCCCACTCACGGTTGTAAACACTTCTCCTGATGTTAGATGGGCTCCTTGCACTGGGTCCTCTACTGCAATAATGTCTGGGGACTGTTGGTTTAGGGCGACATTATGCAGTAGACAACATCAACATGCAAGCACAATTTCAGATACTTTAGATGGTGAATACAACAACACGCCACCAGATTTATCCAGGCACCTAAACCTTGTTTTTAACAAACCAAAGTTGCGTTCTATCACTCCTCTAGTAGCAATGTGTGCAGAATTATAATTGCGTTGCCCAGGAGATTGTGGGTTCAAAACTGGAGTCATCAGCCAGGGCCGACACCCATATCCTGAGTCCCCTATTTAAAAAAAAACCCAAAAAAAACGATATAAATATACACATAAAAAATAATACAAATATGTCAGATAGATAAATATTATAATACTCACCAAGCAGCCATCCCTCTGGCATTTGTCCAGTTTCAAACTTGGTAAACAAGGATGACTGCCTCAAGATAGAGGAGTCATGGCTTGACCCAGGGAAGCCGGCAAACACAGTCACAATTTTCATGTTAGCATCACAGGCCACCTGAACATTCATCGAATGATAATGATGCCTATTCACACACACACACACACACACACACATTTGTATTTGTAATAATATATTTTGGACTTCCTATATAAAGTGTATAGTATACAGTGTATACACTATTGTTTTACACAATGTATGTGGTCATGTACTGTATCTGTGAAGCTGTACAGTATGAAACACAGTTATCTGATAAATATTCACCTTTTTAAATCTTAGAATCTGAATTTGTACAGAATTAATACATACATATTGCTGCATGTACTCCCACGTTTGTAAAACATACACAAATAAGCAAAACATCAAAACATATAGTACTGTACAAAGAATGGTAAGTTTCACATTTCATTTTTACTGTTTGTAAAGTGCAGAAAATTTAAAAAATATATATTTTCTCCCAACCAAGCCCTAGCCCTGACATCTCCTGTTTATCTTTTTGAAACCCTTCACAAGTATTTCATTACCTCTATACTTACAATGCTAAGCAAATGAGTAAAAAATTTATACAAGAGAAGGAAAATAAAATCACTCAAAGCAGACAGTCACAACAGTATATTAGCTTCCTGGGTGTTATCTTTAAAGTTTGTTTGTGGTTTTAATAATAAAATACATGTTCTTACTGTGTTGGTATAATGCCATTTCTTAATGTCCTCCTGTATCTGGAAGGAATTGAAAATGGAGACCTTTCAGTGTTCTAAGGCTTCACACAGTGTGGCTGTATGCAATGCTATTAGCAGCATATAGAAGTACATAGCTATGCAGCATTGGCTATTGCAGGAGTACCAGAGAAAGGGATCAGCCAAAGCCGCTTTGTTGTGAAGCTCAGCTAGGTCCAATCCTTGTCTCTACTACTCCTGCAATAGACAATGCTGTATATCTACTGTGGGTACCAGTGCAGCAGCAAATGCAACTTTTTTCTTAGGAGTAATGACTGATAGAAACATATGAGAATAGTGCCAGGGATTACAACTTTTACAACTCTTTTGTAACCCTTGTCTGCCTGCTGGATCTCAGAACCCTGCTGCTCAAATTATTATTATTATTTATAAGGCGCCACAAGGTGTCCGTAGCGCCGTACAAAATAAACCAGAATACAGATCAGACATACAGGGACAGCATAGTACATATTAAATACAATATGAATATAAAAATATCACAAAATTACAATTAGTGTAGCAAGCACAGAACGCAAGGCAAAATGCGAGATGGCTTGGAAGATCAGGGGGCAGAGGATAGAGTGCAGTGAGAGGGAGCCACTAGGTGGGGACAAGGTAAAAGGGTAGCAGAGGGGGACAAGAGGGTACGAAGTGAGGGTGAGCGGTGGAGGAAGGAACAACACTAGGATGGAGGGCCCTGCTCATGTGAGCTAACACACTAAGTGGGAGGGAAGAACTTACAGAAGACATAAGGAGGGGGAAGGAAGTGGACTGTTGGTTTGAGCGGAGGAGAGGGGGAAAGAATAGAAGGGATAGTAGAAGGATGCAGTGAAGATGTTAAGTGGAGGAGGGGTAGGCTAACCTGAACATGTGCGTTTTGAGTGAACGCTTGAAGATCTGCAATGTGGGCGAGAGTCTGACTGAAGAAGGGAGGTCATTCCAGTGCAGAGGTGCAGCATGGGAGAAGTCCTGGATATGGGCATGAAATATGGTGATCAGTAAAGAGGTCAGACAGTGGTGATTAGCAGAAAGGAGAGGGTGGGAAGGGGTGTGCATGTTGATGAGGGAAGAGAGGTAGGGAGCAGTGGATGAGGAGATGGCCTTAAAGGTCAGGGTAAGGAGTTTAAAGAGAGGTCTAAAGCGGACAGGAAGCCAGTGGAGGGGTTGACATAAAGGAGAGGCCAAGGTAGAGCGGCATGACAGGAAGATGAGCCCAGAAGTAGCATTGAGTATAGATTGAAGGGGGGCAAGATGAGTGAGCAGGAGACCTATGAGGAGAGGTTACAGTACTCGAGGCATGATATGACTAAAGAGTGGATAAGGGTTTTAGTAGCTTCATTGGTGAGGAAGGGACGGATGCGTGCAATGTTGCGTAGGTGGAAATGACAAGAATGAGAGAGGGCATGGATGTGAGGTATAAAGGAAAGTGAGAACAATATTAAAGATGGGAACAATAGTTTTTGGATAAGCCATTCCTGGAGAAATCAAGGATTTTTATGGTCCTGTGAAGTAATAATAAATGTGAAGGAAACTCATGGTGCAATGTCAGTAAAAACGGACACTGACCCAGCTCATAATGACACTCCAGTCTAAAAACACCACCTGCTGGCTGCAAATTATTACTGCAGGCTTTTGACACATTTCCCGAAATCTACATGTGTAAGACCGCCATGCATATCGCGCCATGGCGGTGTTTTAGAAACATTAGAAAGTGTCACATCTGTACGTACGTACTTAAGTTCCTAAGAAGGCCCATACTGTAGGATTTCATTTTTCACCCCGCCTCCAAAGCGTAATTACGGGTGTCATATGGATGTCACGACCCTTCAATCGTAGTTACACTGTTGATATGAGGCAGGTATGTACAATTACAGTTATGTGGTGTAATATCTGACTCACGCATGTGCAGTACATACAGAAGAGCGTTTTTATGTCACTGTCTGGCGTAAATACGCTAGCGTACGTAGCTCAGGGTATGGTCCAAAGTCTCAACTTTGGGTCAAATATCATGTATAATCATAAGATCGGAGGTTACTGTAGGTTGCTATTTTCAAGACAACTACAGGCACAGTCTTGGTTTAGCAGCCAATATCAGCAGACATCAGTACAAACATGATGCAAATAATAGTGTGGTTTATCATCATACAAATTGGCAGCACTTACTACTTACAAAACAGAAACAATAAAAGTAAATCCTAGGCCTATATGACCGCTAGCTAATACACAAGAAAATCCCTGTCTACTGTGAGTTGACTTTGGGCCCGATTCAGAGTTTGGGAGTAAGGGTAAAACAGGTGCAACTGTACAGCTCGGTTAAACCATTTTGCAAAGTGCTAATTAATATAAAAAAATTTGCATGCAGGAAATATACTTCACTTTTGCATATTGAACTCAAATACTGCATAGCTTTATGTTTAACCTATAGTTAATCTAAAAAACTTCACCTCTCAACTCTAATTCTGCTTTCACCATGTAAATTTACCCCCCTTGCTGTTCAACATGGTATTGCTCAGGTCTAAACTTGCACATAAAAAAGGTGTAAGGGCAGCTCTGAATCAGCCCCTTTGTGTCCAGCTCACAAACACACAATTTACCTTAAGGGACAGATTTACTAAGCTGTGGGTTTGTAAAAGTGGAGATGTTGCCCATAGCAACCAATCAGATTACAGCTGATATCCTTTAGTATGTAATAGGAAAGTGAGACCTAGAATCTGATTGGTTGCTATGGGCAAATCTGACCCTTAGTGTGCTCACAGTCTCCCTGGCTGTGTCTGGTCTCTCCAGAGACTACTTGTCTCAGTGACTTCAGATGTGAGACACCTGTTGTAAACCTCACAGACCCATAGGCATATCTATAATGGGTGCAGGGGGCCCTGTACATTCATCCTGCAACCAGGGTTGGCAGGGGAAGGGGGGCCATTCGGCATCTATTTTTCCCTCTAAGATCTTCCGGAGGGAAGAAATAGATGCCGAATAAGCCCCAATACCCCTGCGGTGGGACTGTCCCTATTTGCGAGTCTAAAAAGGGGTGGGTCCTAACTGCACTGTAAGTCCCACCCCTTTTATCGGAAATCAGAACAGTCCTGTCTCAAGTAACGGAGGGGGGTCATGTACAAATCCTGCACAAGGGCCCCCTCACTTCTTAAAACGCCCCTGCACAGACCCTTTAAACATCACACATAGGTGTGTTTCTAATCAACCTGTTCCCAGACTGAATAGCCCAAAGAACTGGAATAGGCCTGCATGACAGAATTCTGGGGCTTTTACACTGAACACTCGTGTCTGCACAATTACATACGTGCAGATCATTCAGCGCTACTCTGTTTACCTGCAAACTGCCATTCTCCGTCAGCCGGGAAGCGTGGAACATCGAGGTCTGGATCCCCAAATACTCATCAAGCGTGCCCTTCGGGGACTACAAGTGGATACCCGAGCTATGTTTCGGACGGCTAGTGAGAGCATTGCGCATTATATCCATCTAAGGGCCTTATTCACTAAACGCGATTTGGCCCAAATCACGTGATTTTGAGCTTCAGAATCGCCAAAAGCGATTCACTAAGCTAAAAATCACGTGATTTTAGTCATTTTTTAATCGCGGGTCCGAAAATCGCGGT
The DNA here is from genome assembly GCA_011038615.1 of Limnodynastes dumerilii. Taxonomy (NCBI): domain Eukaryota; kingdom Metazoa; phylum Chordata; class Amphibia; order Anura; family Limnodynastidae; genus Limnodynastes; species Limnodynastes dumerilii. The sequence goes on from WWET01005661.1 coordinate 7,113, forward strand.
CCCGACTTTTTTCTATTACAAACATACAATGTTTGTAATTCACTAAATGCGATTTCACCGAATCGCGGTGAAATCGCATTGAAATAAAAAAACATAAATTTGCCTCTATAGAGATGAAGATGAAAGAAATTAACAGTAGAGCTCTACTGTTAATTTCTTCATCTTCATAATGTAACCAGCGCCCCCTACTGGTGGGAGGTTAGTGTGAATTCATCGCGGTCAAGGTGAGGAGCTGTCATCGTCCGCTCCAGCCCAGAAGACATCGAATGAAGAAAGAATACAGAAGAAGACTTCAGAGAAAGGAAAATTAAAGGCTCCCAAGATGCGGACAGCTAATGGTGAGTTTACATTTTTTTTTAATATTATTATACACATGTACCACTTTGTTTTAGACACTTAGATTAGGAGAGATGACCTCCTAAGGTAAGTGCATACACGTAGGGGGTAATCCCAAAATATGATAATTGTGTCTTAGGGCCTGATCCAGACCTATGCCGATGCCCTGTGCTTAGTAAAGCACAGCGTATCGGCATGCACTCTGCCCGACACTCCCCCTGTGCGAGCGTATTTTCCCTCGCTTACGCTGGCTAAAGGCTACCCTAACTTCAGCCGGCCTAAGCAAGGGAAAATACGCCTGCACAGGAGCGTTTGGCCGCAAACCCCTCCCTCATTAAATTACCTCCCCCTCCCACCTACACTAACCTGAACGTAGTAACACTGGGGGACGCCCACTCCAGCGTTACTACGGCGCTGTTACGCCAGGAAACATCTGCCCGGAGCATGCGCAGATCGGCATTTAAGCTGATCTTATGCGGCTGGCTGGCGTCTTAACGCCAGCCAGCGTAGGTCTGGATCAGGCCCTATGTATCTATTTATGTATGTGTGTGTGTGTGCTGGATTGCCAGAGAAACATTGTTCATTATCCTCCATTTATACTGTCTCTACTTTGTCACACGTCAGCTGGCCAAGTTGTTTACTTCGTAACCGGAACACCCGCGTCTGCGCATTTGCACACGTGCAGATCACTCAGCGCTGCTCTGTCTACCTGCAAACTGCCATTCTCCGTTGGCCGGGAAGCGTGGAACATCGAGGTCTGGATCTCCAGATACTCATCAAGCCTGCCCTTCGGGGACTACACGTAGACACCCGAGCTCTGTTTCAGACGGCTAGTGAGAGCATTGCGCATTATATCCATCTAAGAGTGAGTTGCTATCCGGTTATTTGATGTAACAACTTATATATGTGATTCATCGCATAGTGATTACCAACAAGTACACTAATATTTACAAGCAGCAACATTGTGTCGATTGATTCCCAGGAGGACTGGTTATACTACGTGTATCATTATCAGATATCAGCGGTTTAAAGCACCTATTCAAGTCCTTACTTATGTGGTTGTCTACAACAAAGGCTATTTACAGCCAATACATACACAAATTATCTCCACTGCAGTGGCCACATTAAGCATTGGACATAACAAGTTGCCTTTATTGAACATAGCCCTAATTATCCGCGGATATTGCTTGTTCTACCTTTTTTAGTGATACTTCTTTTTATTGCCTACTGCTATTTTGCTGTATTTATACTTAATGTACGTATGATACAAAGGTCTAGAGAGACTACATACATGTGTTGTCTTGGTACCAGGTTAATATTTTAAATGTTTTTTAATAAACATTGTTTTTTCATATGTTAAGTTACCCAGCTTAGTTTTATTTATATATTGTTGATATTCAATATACTATATACTTTCCAACACCTATTTGAGAGGTCTCCTTTGCGATACAGCGCTCCTGTCACTTTTTCTCTATTTGTAATTTGTTATATCCTATGTCGGCGTCTCGCTAACCCCAGTCAGGAGCAGCGTTCCGCATTTTTGTCCTCTCATATTTTAGGGTGTTTATTTAGCCAATTATCTCAAAGCGCCATATACAGGTAATAGGGGTTCTTTTGTTGTGTATTTTACATTGCTCCTGTCTTCTAAGTCTAATAGTTCTGTACATATGTCACATATACCCCCCCTTGTTTCAACCTAGGAACGCACTCAGGACATTGGGCCAGATCCAGAACAACGCTTGTGAGCGAATTTCCGCGTGGTGGAGACGTAAAATCGTGTTTTGGTAAGTACTGCGCATGCGCACCATAGAAAATACACTTCATAACGTAGCGTAAATGTGAACGTATGGGCCATTCACGTATGTGTCACGTAAATCCTTACGTGTGGGCGTGCCAACTTTACGTGAGTCAAAAACGTCTGAAATACGCTATGTAGGCGGGGGTTTGTATTTAAAGTGTACAGTATGGGTGTGCTTAGCTGCGTAAATACGTGTTGCACATACGTACGTGAACGGATTACATCGGTTACGTGGGCAAAAGTTAAGGTAGGGTTTGGAAAGCGGATCTCGGACAAAATATGTACATTCAAGGGGTGTGCCAAGGGGAGTGTATAGAAGGTGCGCACATGTAAATACGCTAGGCGAGGAAACGTATTGCAAGCGGAGTTCTGGATCTACCCCATTGTGTTTATCTGCCCTGCTTCCTCTTTGTAGTCTGGGACCTCTAGTAGCGTTTGTGTGGATAATACTACTTTTAGCTCCTGAATCTTTTTATCCCTTTTAACAACTCAGAAGCTCTCTGCCTTTTACCTAAGAACCCATCAAAGTCTCTACCATTTACCCCCACACAAGTCTAGTTCAACCTATTATGGATCTCCTGTGATCCCTATCTTTATACCGGTGACGCAACAAGGACCCTTGTAAGCAGGGGAATGCGACGCCAGGCCGGTCATCCCTGGCCTGTTTTCAGCTGCTTTATGTAACGGACACAGATGCTCATACAGGAATTTCCTGTATGAGGAGGAAGACAGAGTGCGCCGCGGATGAGGAGAACACAGGTAAGGTAAGTAAAACTTGAGGGAGCATTTAATGGGAGTACTGACTGGGGGAGAGGCTTTTGGCACTTGATGGCAGTACTGGAGGGGTGCTGGAGACACATTATAGAAGTGCTGGGGGGGGGCTGGAGATATGATGGGAGAACTGGGAGGTGGGGCTGGAGACATGATAGGAATACTGGGGAGCTGTAGGTGCATGATGGGGATACTGGGGGACTGGAAGCACATGATGGGGATACTGCACATGATGGGAATACTGGGGGGCTGAAGGCACATGATGGGGAATACTGGGGGGGCTGGAGGAACATAATGGGGGGCTGGTAAGACATGATGGGCAATCATCCTGGGGGCCTGTAGACCCATGAGAGTACTGGAGACATGATTGGAGTACTGGGTGGGGGCTGCAGACATAATGGGTTGACCACCTCTCTAATGGTTTGAATATGCCCCCAATGGGTTAGCAACACCCTTATGGTGAGGTGTCCCTGGTTAGCTGTGGTACAAATACACATATAACACAACAAGGTGGGGCACGCACCAAGATGAGATTGAGACGCCAGTGGGAGGGTTAAATTCTTGCCCCCCCCCAACAAAAAAAGTTGTGACACCCCTTTGGGTGACCCCATGTCCTGAGCACAGTCCTTGGGGTAAAAAGTTCCCATTAAAGTTCTCTGTATTGACCCATGATGCATTTGTATATTGTAATCATATCTCCTCTTAGATGCCTCTTTTCTAAAGTAAACAGTCCTAAACTGGCTAGCTGTCATTCACCTTACAAAAGTAGTGCATTTAAGGGTGTCTAAGCCTTGGCTGTCCACATCTTCAGTGCAGACATTCAAAGTCCAGTATATTCTAAGTACAGTTTTTCCAAATACTTTGTAAAAACATCATATGAAACTGAAAGCGTTATACAAGAGGAGAACAGGAGAAAACATCCACTCAAAACATCCACTCAAGGACAACATCAACACCTGGGCTGTATATCTTCTAACTCTGTACCATGCAGCAACACTGTGCATAGCTTGGAAACACTACTTGGATCCTTGCAAAGAACACTGCTTATTAATGCTTTTAATGTCACTGTATCTGTTTCACCCATATACTGTTAAACAGTATTAACACATTTAACTAGAATTTAAATTTGCTTATACCATCCTACCTGCAATGCTTACAGTACTTCTGTTTCTCATTTCCTTACACAACATTTCTTATCACTTCTCTACATCTTTTATTACCCCTCATTCACATCCCTCTATCCTTATAGGGCCAGCTCTTCTAAACAATCCCCAAATTAATTCACACAAACTCTTTTCTTATCTTAAATGTTTATGTGTAGTTTATTCTAATGGTACAAATAATAAAACTTCCCTTAGGTCGCAAAATCTTCTATTTCTCTCACTACTACTTCTGTTAGTTGGTGACATCTCTCCAAATCCTGGTCCTCCTCACATCTCTCACACAAACCACTAAAACTCTCAACACTACAGAAATCTGGCTAATGTCAAACACATCTTCTGCCCCCCCCCCACCTTCTAAAACAATAAATTGTGCACTATGGAATGCATGCTCTGTTTGTAACAAACTTACCTCTATCCATGACCTTTTCCTCTCTAACAACCTTCACTTCCTTGCAATAACAGAAACCTGGCTCACTGAATCAGACACTGCCTCACCTGCTGCACTGCCACATGGTGGACTCCACTTGACAAATGGGGAGGTGGGGTATGAATACTTCTTTCCCAAAATTTTTACTTTACAGTTCTACCTTATGTCCCTTCATTTACTTTCACATCCTTTGAAGTATATGCTGTACGCATCTTTAGCCCTCTTACTCTGCGTGTAGCTGTAATCTATTGCCCCCCCCCAATGAATCTTGCCAACAATTTATACAACACTTTTCTGCATGGCTCACTCATTTCTTATCCTCTGACCAACCATTATCCTGGGCGATTTCAACATTCCCATTAACGATCCTCCTCCTATTGCCTATAAGCTTTTCTCTCTTACCTCGTCTCTTGGCCTCTCACAATGGATTGATTCTTCTACAATAAAGATGTTAATTGCATTGATCTTGTATTCTCTAAGCTATGCTCAGCTGCTGATCTCAATAACTCTCCTCACCCTCTCTCGGACCATCACCTTATCACCTGCAAACTCTACTACACTAAGTCTAAGTCTAAGTCTATACTTCTCACACCTGTAGAAATCTTAATGCCATTCATTTTAACCAACTTTCTCAATCTGTGCAACAACTTCTATCTCCAGTACCTAATTTCCACTCTCCTGATATAGCAGTTTCTCACCTAAACCAAACCCTAGCATATATCCTTGACCAAGTCGCTCCAACTACCCCTTATGTACCAAGGCGACTCAAATGTCAGCTGTGGCACACCAATGACACGTAACCTTAAAAAACTCTCCCACAAAGCAGAACGTCATTGGCGCAAATCTCATCTGCCTAACGACTTTCTAACTTATACAAACACTTATCTCAATTATAGAACTGCCCTGGATAATGCCAAACAATCTTACTTTCAAGCTCTCATTTCCTCTCTGGCTTCTAACCCCAAACGCCTTTTTCATACATTTAATTCCCTACTGAATCCTGCTGTGCATAATCCACCAACCTCCATCAATGCCCAAGATCTTGCAATGTACTTTAAGAACAAGATTGATAAGACAAGACAGGAATTATCCTCACACTCCTCATCTACTAACATACTATCCAACACCCTTCCTCCACCCTTTGACACTATGTCATCATTCCATCTCACAAATGGAGAGGAAGTATCTGCTCTATTCCCCTCTTCCTATGCTACTACTTGTTCTCTTAATCCTTACTAAAGAAAAATCTACCAAAAATCGCCAGAGAGTGGAGACTTAAATCGCCGGTGTTTAAATCTCTCTGGCAATTTTTTGCATGAGTGACATACAAATCTCTGGATTTACTAAGGGGGAGATTTAGTAAACCGTCAGAGATTTGCTGTCAACTCTCCCAAGTTAATTCTCATGGGGGTGAGTGTCAATTTCATAGAAATCGGCACACACTTTGCTTTAATAAGCCCCCATGAACTGTGAAAAAAATTATTACATTTGTTCAAAAAAAAAAAAAAAAAAGGCTTCCGCAGCAAGCACTTCACCCTTGGATGCCTATAGTACTATAAGTCAAAGCATGCCCATGTATTGCAGGACATGCTTTGGCTTATAGTACTATAAGTGTCAGCATGCCAAGGGTTAATGGCATGCTGTTGGCAGAATATTGAGTCCTTTACAGTGTGAAATGAAAAAATGGCATTGTGCAAAAAAAAAAATTACGTGACCTCCGTTCATATTTCTGCAATTAAATGTGTCCTCCTTCCTTATTATTAATAGCATAAGCCCCCTTAGCTCATTAACTAGTTTCTAAGCCGTTCCCTTAGGTGCTTAAAAAGCAAAACATATGTCCCCATAGTTGCTTAAATAGAAAAACATATGTCCCCTTAGGTGCTTAAATAATAAAAGATACGTCCCCAATAATCTGTCTATATTATACATATGGCCGGTGTAAAAATATTGCCAGAAAATCCATGCCTAATTGGAAAAATACAAAGCAATATAAAAAATTGTTTTTTCACAGTTTAAACAGCAAAGTCAACATAGTAATGGTACTCACAGTTCAGTAGTCGTCTATGTTGACAGGCGACGATCATGGTCACGGCTGCTTGGACACTTCTTCTTGCTTCACATGCTGACATCCCCCGCTTCCTTCACAGTTCCTCTGGCAAAATACAGACATCATGCCAGGGGCCTCATTTATAACCTCGGGCACGGCATGACGTCAGGAACTGTGAAGGAGGCGGGGGACGTCAGCATGTGAAGCAAGAAGAAGTGTCCCAGCAGCCGTGACCATGATCGTCGCCTGTCAACATAGACGACTACAGAACTGTGAATGAGTATCATTACTATGTTGACTTTGCTGTTTAAACTGTAAAAAAGCCATTTTTTATGTTTCTTTGTATTTTTCCAATTAGGCATGGATTTTCTGGCAATATTTTTACACTGGCCATATGTATAATATATACAGATTACTGGGGATATATCTATTACTATTTAAGCACCTAAGGGGACATCAATATTGAATCAGTCCTGTAGAATTCATTGATTATCAACTTTATACAATATTTCAACTTTGACAGATCGTATTCCCTTTTAAAACAAGGGCACTACATCTGCTATATGCAAATTCCTTGGTACAGAGCCTGATGAAATTGAATCTATGAAAATAAGGAATAACGGTCTAGCAATTTTTGAATGTAGCTCCATTAGAACCCTTGGGTGTATGCCGTCAAGACCTGGAGATTTATTTATCTTAGTTTTCTTCAATCGCCTTTGGACTTCTTCCATTGTCAAACAAGTAATATGTAATGGGAAATAAAATAGAAGAGAAAAAAGCGCTGTGGGTGTATGGAAACAATGGCCCAGATCCAGAACTAAGTTCCATAGTGTATTTACGCCCATCCATGAGCGTAAGCCCTTATTTGTGTGCATCTGCGCATGCGTTTTGATCGTATTTACGCATGTGTTTATATACGTCAGATCCATGGTTATGTTTTTTAGTGTACGTACGATCCACGGTTACGTATTATTGTATTTACAACGATGTAATGGAGTGGGCATGGCTGACGTAGTTGAAAGGTGTTGCAAGACATGCAAATGAAGAATATTGGCATGTGAACATACATACGACAGATCTACGTGAACGACACTTCAAATGTAACAGGAATTATGTAACTAAAATTAAAGGTAGGGTTTCAAAGGCGTAAATACTCACGCTGCAATGCGTGTCTAGGCGTAAGAACGTTTGAAAGTGTAAATTGTTTGCAATGGACTCTAATGCACCTGTTGCAACACATCTGAAGGTGTTTCCATTGATGTAATTAGTGTAACTATTTAAAACACTACCCTGCCTTAGGTTGTAGTGCTATACAAACCCAAGTTGGCGTGTACATGCTAGTAAGTACAATTTTCTTTATTAGATAAGGGTCATTTGTGTAAATAATATTAGTCTAATGTTTTATAATGTGTGTTTTGTTTCATGTTTAACAAAGTAAGTTGTTTATGGTCTCATTTTGTGGTTTGTTTAAAATACATATTTATGGATTATTAAAGTTTTATTGTTTTCTGTTTACCATTAGCTTTGATTGTTTAATTTGGAAAAATATCAGCAGTGACTCCTATTGGAAATGTAAGTGATTATTGATCCTATTTTTTGCAAACAATAAAATAATGTATTGTAATAAATTAGGTATGTTTTACATGTTGTATTTATGTTTAAATTTTTGGTATGTTTATTTAAAACCTGAGTGAATGTTTTAACTTTAATGTTGGTTTTCTGCCATTCGACTCTAGTAATAGTTATGTTTTTCTTTGCAAATTATTATATTTGTCATGACTAATGTAAGAATTAGTATGTGTGCTCCCTAGCAAGTGTATGTATCATGTGTGAGGTCTGAAAACTGCAATGTCTAAGCCATTGTTTTTAGACATAATGTTTTGGGGGGTTTTTTGCCTTAACTTTTTATTTTATTTTTTATTGATCTGAAATTGTAGTAAGGTTTAGTCAGGCTCATGCATAAGGCTATTTATAGCTTTAGATTATGTTATATCCCAATGTCAAATCTAAAAGTATGTGGGCAACTCTAATTTTTTTTTAATCTTTCCGTACTATTATGTGGTATGCTGCACTGTATGAAAATGGATGAAATGAATGACACAGATGTCTGACTAGGTTCTTGCCGCTGCTGCTGTTGATGAAGAGAACCAGCTCCAGAGCAGGGTCCTCCTTCTTTGTCCGAGTCATTGCCTGAGGACCAGTGAGCGCATCTTTAGAGCACCTTTAATGTGTCTGACGAGGAGGTTCAGCGCTGCTATCGCTTTCCTCTACATGTCATATTGCACACCTTAGAAATTGTAAAATCTGATCTTGAGGGAAATATAATGGCACATACACCAATTTTACCGATTATTAAATTCCAAACTTACAATATTGCACCTCTGGATCATTCCAGAGGGTCATGGGGTACACAACAGGAATGTCCCAATCATCCTTTAGTAGGGTGCTAAAGGTTGTATTGCGGGCAT
>WWET01005661.1:32265-48493 GCA_011038615.1 Limnodynastes dumerilii
TTATCAAATTCCACAACCACCCTAAGCATTAAATACCATATTATCAACCACTTCTACAATTTAACACATTACGAACACAAACCCGCATGCTCTCTGTTCTACAATTCCCTCATCTCTGCTACTACCACTGCTGTGTGACTGGAGCATACAGAGCATTGAGCACTTTTGTCATACACCCTGGCTGGTCCATTGTGTGATATATAGCACTTGCCCTTATGTATCAAACCCATTGTCCTATAGAGTGTAAGCCTGTGAGCAGGGCCCTCTTACCCACCCAGTCTGTCTGTTATTCCCCAGTATTGTTATAAAGATTGTAACATTGTAAAGCGCTACGTAATCTGTGGGCGCTATATAAAAACCTGTTAATAAATAAAATAAATCATATCCTTACTACTCCTCAAACAGTTAACATATTAAAATTATTTGCAGTTCTCTGAAAAGTTAACACATGGCATTTCATTGCCATTCTTTTAAAAGTTAATTATCTTGCACCTCTAACATTAGTTTTCCAAGCTCCGTCTGTTGCACTATAGTACATGCTGGTTGAGCAAAGAAAGACACTCAGCAGTCAACATAAGCAGTATTGCATTGAATAGGTTCTAACACAAGTGGACAATGAGCAGCAACATTTCGTTTGAAGCAAAAGTGTCTGACCAGGTCACTTCTTTACTGTATTACCTTAACTAGCGGTCTCCATGCAAATGTTGGTTTTTCCGTATATCCTCTATAAACTTCCTATCCCTTACCCTTTCCCATTTCCCACCCTCCCTTTTGCTTTTATTAGTTTTATGTTTTTTTAGTGACTTGTTGTAATGCTTATATAGTATTGTAAGTTATTTTTTTGCTGCTCAATGTTTTTCACATACAATACTTGTAATGTATGTACTGTTTTGAAATCTCTAATGTTAAAAAAAAAAGTGTCTGACCAGATTCCAGTTTTCTTACTTTCAGTCTTTGTATTCTTAAGTTCAAAAAAATGTTCCACACCCTTTTCCCATGGAACCGTCTTACTAGTTACCACTGGAGCTTATAGCTATGGGAATGATGGTCAGTTGGGTGAACAATTCCTCAGAAGCCACATATATGTTTTGACCATTTCTACTAGCTCTTCTGCTGACTCACGTAGAACAACTGGCAGGGTACTTGTCCATGATAACTTTTTCCACGATCTGGGGTCCTGTTAACATTCCATCTGTAGCCAGTTTGTGGTGAGACAGATAAGGTCATGCATCTGTGAGTGTGTTGGTTTCTCCATCTGGTAACTCCATTGATGAACTCCTTGAGCACCATAGTGAACTCCAAACGAATGAGGATTTCCGCCTTCAATTTATCAGTCTTTGGCATCTGCCACACTTAGAACAAAATAGGCCTTTTGTGGTTCCAAAGATAATAAAGGTGCCAAAGGTAGTAAAGTATGCTTCCATGTTATCAGTATTGGTCATCTTTTGCAGGAAATGACTAGCTCTTATGGATGTACTCCTACATGGCCATTTGAGACTGTAACAGGGCCTTTATTTGGTCTTCCATTTTATTTTCTGGGATAAAAATAGTAGGATAACAAAATTTGGCATCTTTTATCATTCCCCAGTGCTAACAATACACAGACCTGTTTGCTCAGCACAGAAATATTTTCCTGGTGTATGGCGCTTTAAAAACAATAGTCCAGTCTCTACAGAAAAAAGTTATGGCTTGTTTTTCTTTTGACTTGACTTTGCACTCGTGGGACAAAAACTCCCAGCACAACACACAAAACACAGTCACTTTCCACAGAGTATTTTTCTCTCTCTGCAATGCTTTGTGCTTTGTCTTTAACCAAATACTTGCAGAGTATTGTGCCATTACAAAACACACATAGCTACCTATTTTCTGAAGGTTTTCCAATTACTGCTGCATACCTCCCAACATTTGAGAACTGAAAGAGGGACAAAATATTGCGGCCTGGTAAAGGGTGTGTTCTTGTACCACCCAGTGGGCGTGTCTGGGAAAGTGGGTGTGTCTTGCACTGTCCAGAACAGCAGGTCTAGTGTTTGTCCCTTTTATTTAACCATCCATATGTTTGCCTCTAATTATTAAGCCTGCCATCCATATGTCTGCCCCATATTATTTGTCCAGGATTTATGGGCCTAATCCTGCCCTATGGACACCAGGGGAATTACGTACAGCATGTTCTTTATTATTTGTCCAGCCTCAATGTCTGCCCCTTGTAATGTGCAGCCTCCATGTCTGCCTCTTTATTATTTGTCCAGCCTTCATGTGTGCCCCTTATAATGTCAAGCCTCCATGTGTTCCCCTTGTAATGTTCAGCATCCATGTCTGCTCCTTGTAATATCCAGCCTCCATGTCTGCCCCTTTTAATGTCCAGCCTCCATTGTCTGCCCCTTTTAATGTCCAGCCTCCATTGTCTGCCCCTTTTAATGTTCAGCCTCTATGTGTGCCCCTTATGTCCAGCCTCATGTCTTCTCTTACCTTTGATGTCTTCTCCCTTTCACACGGCGCTCGTCCTCTCTCTGACGCTCCCTGGTCTGGTCTGCAGTCATGTGATGCAGTACTGGTAATACAGGGCTCCTACGGGAGCCCTGTAAAACCAAATCTGTTTTTAAAATGGCAGTGACTGCATAGGTTAGGTCCCTGCCATTCAAAGTAACAGGTTTGGTCCTACAGGGCTCCTGTAGGAACCCTGTATTACCTGTACTGTGCTGTGAAAAGCCATGCCACATACACAAAAAAAACTTTGTCCCGAGAGTCTGATCTCTTGGGAAAAGTTGTGAGGTGAGCGGGACAGCAGGACTGTCTCCCGAAATCGAGACACTTGGGAGGTATGCTTCTGCTTAATTACTTGTTGCACAGGTCCTTGCTCTTTACACACAAACTTTCAGTTTTCACCAAATGTTAAAAGAAAATCGCAGGCCGGTCTGGCCACTAGCTAATACATTTATTTCATTATATTTCATTTCCCTGTTTACTGTGAGGGGAACTTGTGTCCAGCTCATAAACACAAGATTAACCTTTAGAGTACTCACAGCCTCACTGTCTGTGTGTCTGGTTTGTGTGGTCTCTCTTGTGTTGCCACTTGCCTCACTGACTTCAGATGGGAGACACCTGCTGCAAACCTCACAGACCCTCTAAGCACCACACGCAGGTGTGCTTCGAATCAACCTGTGCCTAGAATGAATAGCCCAAAGACCCGGGGCTAAATTTACTAAGGTCGAGTTGAAATCGTCATTTGAAATCGCTGGACATCGGCAGAGTTTTTTCACTTAAAATCGCTGAATTTACTATGCCCAATTTATGTCCTGCAATTTCAAAACTACAGCGATGTCTGACGATTTTTAAAGGGTTTATTTGCCGCTATTAAGCTTGTAATCATGGCAAATGAACCCTTTTTAGAATTGCCCGACATCGCTGTAGAATGAATGTAAAAAAAAATGGCTGCTGCAGCTACCTATTAATCCCTTTGCATGCTGTGTCACCTAGTACTTGAAGGCAGAGCATGCAGGACATGCTTTGTCTTCTAGTTCACCAAGTGGCAGCATGCAAAGGGTTAACGGCATGCTTTCGCAACCACAGTGACACCCGCTAACGTTAAACTACAGAACAGTCCCTTTGTCACAATAAACACTGAGCTGGCCACCCCTTAATGTCTAAACACTGTCACTCCCTCAATATTACACACTGTCCCTGCCTAAGCCTAACCCCTTCCGATTACAGAAAACAAATGACCCAACATTCAAAATAGTTTTAATATATGTCCTTCCCTGTATGCTTTTGTGTCCCCTTGTGTCTGCATAATACCTAATATGTCCCCTGTGTAATAAAACAAGTGCCCCCCCCCCCGTGTGCGTGTCATAATGTCATGTTGTAAAAAAGTAATAGGCAAGTTACCATTACCATTAATCATGAATCACAATGTAATATTCTTGTACTCACGGTTCTGCAGTGTTGAGTGAAGGCAGGCTGCATCTTCATCACCTTCTTCTGGCTTTTTTTTCTCCTCCTCTGACCCAGTCCGCGCTTCTTGGTGACTTCCGGTGAATGACGGACCTCGTTACAGGGTTTATATTTATAGCCTATGACGACAACTCCCGGGACAGCGAGGCTATAAATATAAGCCCTATAATGAAGCCTGTCTTCACCGGAGGTCACCGAGGAGGAGGAGGAGAAGAAAAAGCCAGAAGAAGGTGATGAAGATGCAGCCTGCCTGGGGATGGTAAGGAGGACCTCAGGGTTCTGTACTTGGACCAGTGCTATTTAATATCTTTATAGGTGATATTGCCTGTGGTATTGAGGGGAAAATATGCCTTTTTGCAGATGACACCAAGATATGTAACCGGGTAGACATACCAGGTGGGGTACAGAAAATGAGGGATGATCTAGGTAGACTGGAGGAATTGTCAACAGTGTGGCAACTGCAGTTTAATGCCAAAAAATGCAAAATCATGCATTTGGGACACAAAAACCCAAAGGCTCAATATTTCCTTAATGGCATAACATTAGAATCTACCGAGGAGGAAAGGGATCTAGGAGTCACTATTTCCAGTGACTTAAAGGTAGCCAATCAATGTAACAAAGCAACGAGAAAGGCAAGTCAGATGCTTGGTTGCATAGGGAGAGGAATTAGTAGCAGAAAGAGAGAAGTAGTGGTGCCCCTTTATAAATCATTGGTACGCCCTCACCTAGAATACTGTGTTCAGTTCTGGAGGCCATATCTCCAGAAAGACATAAATACATTAGAGACTGTGAAAAGAGCAGCAACTAAAATGGTCCATGTCCTTTGTAACAAGTCATACCAAGAAAGGCTAGAGGAACTAAACATGTATAGCTTGGAGCAGAGAAGGGAGAGGGGGGAAATGATAGTAGCTTTCAAATACATCAAGGGTTGTGACCAGCTAGAGGAGGGTACCATTTTTCAAAAGAAAAGGTGTAATAGAACACAAGGGCATGGATATAAACTGGAGGGTGGTAGATTCAAAGGAAATGTGCGGAAAAATTACTTCACTGAAAGGGTGATAGATAAGTGGAATAGCCTCCCATCTGAGGTGGTTGAGGCCAATACAGTAGAACAATTTAAACATACTTGGGATAAATATAAGGGTATCCTAAATTGTAAACGAAATTAAGGGTAAATAGGGTCTAGGGTTAGTATAGTTTTGAATAAACAAATGGGCAGACTAGATGGGCCATGTGGTGCTTATCTGCCGTCACTTTCTATGTTTCTATGTTTTTTAAATTTCTGAATTCACTAAAGGGTGAGTTTCCCTTTTCGATTTAAAAACTACAGTGATGTGTAGCGATTTTTTAAGGGTTTATTTGCTGCGATTAGGTTTGTAATCTCGGCAAATTAACCCTTACAAAATGACCAAACATCATGCCCCTTAGTAAAATAATTTATTAAAATGTTTAAATGTTTAAAAAATAATGTTAAAAGTCCCTAATAATAAAAAAAACATACTATTAACTCTTAGCATGCTTTAGCATATAGTACTAGAAAGCACAGCATGCCCATGTATTGCAAGGCATGCTGTGCCTTGGGTTAATGGCATGCTGCTGCAAACATGTTCTGCCCCTTACATTTTGCATTAAATATTTAATGTCCCTGTACATTTCTCTCCTTCCTTAATACATTAAATACATGTCCCTCTATCAGGAATACATTAAATACATGTTCCTCCATCCTTAATACATTAAATACATTTCCAGCCATTCTTAATACATTAAATATATGTCCCTCCACTCTTGATAAAAAAAATTATATGTTCTTTCATCTATATTTAAGAAATAAAATGTAATAAAAATAACAGTTGCTTAAGTTTCCATTTAAAATAAATATTTTTAAAAAAATGTATAAATATTGGGCTTTAAGACCGTGTATATGCGATCTACGTTGCAAGAAGTAATGTAGATTACGTTACAAAATTACTGCGCATGCGCAGTAGCACTTTTCTGAAAACTCCGTCCGCAAATGCAATGTGGCAGGAGCTCTGCATACGACCCATTATGTTTACTCACAGTTCTGAAATTTTGATTGTAGTCCGGCAGGATCTTCTTAATGTGTCTTGTCCTTTGGACAGGTTCTCGCTCTTCAGTGTCCCTCCAGCGAATGACAGGCTCATTATAGGGCCTCTATTTATAGCTTCTGATGGGAACTCCCATCCCCGAGTTGAGATCCCTAAAACCAAAATAGCTTCCCTGGAATAACACCCCATCTCAGCTGCTATTTCAGACATGCTTCCAAAAAAACATACAAAAAATGGTGGTTGGACTACCAAAACAGAGAAGCCTTGTAAGTGGCTGGTGGCTTTGCATACATATTTGCATACATATTTGCAAATGTATGTAATGAATCTCTGACTTTTATTTTGAAGATAGAATGTCTTGGTTGGTTACTGGTTACTGGTTAATTGGGATGTGGGTCCCCGCTAAGAACAGCCCCAGTTCAAAACTGGCTGGGATATTGATTGCTTATGCCTCGATGAGGCATAGCAATCGATCCCCGGAGCACGAAACACAGTGTACGGAACACATAAGTGTAAAAACTAACCTCGACCCTTCCCCTAATTCTGACCCTAACACTCCCCTTCCATTACCCTAACCCTAATTCTCCTTTCCCCAAAGCTTAATCCTAACCCTCCCTTCCCCGCAGCCTGACCCTAACCTTCCCTTCTCCCTGGCCTGACCCTAATACTCCTTTTTCTATAGCCTAATCCTAAAACTAACCTCCACGCAGCCTGACCCTAACCCACCCCTTCTATGGCCCTAACCCTCCCTTCCTAAGATCCTAACCCTAACCCCCTAACAGTAAAAGTTCCCAGAGAGGTTACTGCCAAGTTTTCAAAAGTATTTAAAGAAAAGAGGGTCTCCGCACTAGAAAGGCAATCTGATATACTGAACTGTATATATCCTATCATTATTAAGGATCAACTGACCATACTGCTTTATTTATTTAAGATTAGACCAGCCTGTCTTCTTTCATCAAACAGAGACAGGCTTGACCTCAGTAGCGATATTAGGGCTACTGGTGTCAGTGCTCTATTTAAAGAGTTTTCCCTTAGATGCAGCAGAGGACTCTGCCTTTTTAGTTTAAAGATCAAGACCAGCCTGTCTTCTCTCATCAAACAGAGAGAGGCTTGATCTTAGTAGCGATATTAGCGCTTCTTGTGTGGACACTTTATCAGCAGAGCTCCCCTTCAGATGCAGCAGGGGACTCTGCTTTTGTAAAACACGTGCTAGTTAGTGCATAGGGTTTAGCCTATCGGCTCCTGTGGAGAGCACATTTAAATTTAGACTGACTAACTGAGGCATCGATTTAGGTACAGGATCAGCCACCTTGTCAATGCTGTATTCCTGCTTCAGTACTAGACTACAATCTATATGGGCATTTAACCATTGATTGCTGCAAATAGTGAAGTTACATTGCAACTATTATACAAACCTCCTATTGTAACAATAATATATTTTTCTAATTTCTATTGCCTCTAAAACATTTCAAAATATTTATATGGGTATTTAACCCATGATTGACCTAAGCAACAAAGCTACATAGATATTGCCATTTATTACATGAACTTCTTAGCGCTATGATAATAATTTTTTCTACTAAATCTTTTGCCTCCTAAACACTTCATACCAAGCACTATTTGGTACTTTATGTGTACCTATAATTGTATCTATATCACTATGATAATTTGATACAAAGTTAGGTCTTATTCTGAGCAGTCTATTCTTACTGTTTGGTTTATAGATGAGAAAAGGGGGGAAGAATCACTAATGCGCACTCTTTGAAACTATCAAGGTCTCTGATGAAAATGATATTAACACTATAAGTTTATTGGTTACATTTTAAAATAAAAGAAGGGGTTGCGAAATATAAAAAATAGAATATAGGATGTGTAATAGTAGGAAAAATGATTAAAAAAAATGTATCTAAAAAATTTTTTTAAGAAGCTCCAGCACTCCTCAGCTCCAGCACTCTCATTTCCTGTGTGGAAATGAGATTACATTGAGTGACAATCAGGCAGTTTCAATGTATGTCTATGTGAAATCATATGAATAGTGGTGATAACAAAGAAGAATTAACAAATAATGTTGGTAAGTGTGCTATGAGTGAACAGTCAATATAAAAATACCTGATGAAAATAATAAAATGTGAATGAAATGAAATGTTAAGGTGAGTATACAGAGTACCAAGCTCTACATTCATCCTAGTCCCGTAAAGGTATTTCTTCAAAACCATTTAAATAACTTGCAAAAACATTTAAATAACTTGCTGGATTAGATCAATAGATTTCCAAATTAAATCTTATTCAATCATATCTTTATAAATATGACATATAACTGTTGTTCTCGTTCAGTCCCTTCGGACTAATACAGTCCATCAGAAATATCCACTTGGCTTCTCATTTAGCCAGTTCCTTAGAAATGTCCCCACCTCTAATCCCCAAATGAACTATTTCCAAAATAAAAGCCTTCAACAAAAATGGATTGTTTTTATGATGTAACAAAAAAATGTCTTGCTACTACTGTCAAAGGTTTATTGTTATTTTGATCTTTAGGAGCTTTTTTAATATTGCCTGTGTGTTCCAAAAGCCTTCTTTTAAAGTTCGGCTTGTCAGTCCTAATTATTTTAGTCCACATGGGCAAAAGAGGCAATAGATCACATTATCTAACTCACAATTAACTGATTCTTTGATATTCCATATTTTATTGTATCTATCCTTGAAGTGTTTCCTATCGGTCATAAATACACAACCCTTACACCGGCCACAGTTCCTAGAACCAGGAAATTGGCAAGATTTTTTCTGATGTCTCACAAAATGGCTATTAGTTAAAAGGTCTCCCAAATTTTTAGCCCTCCTCCAGCAGATTGAAATTTTGTTTTTCAAACATGTATTGAGGTCTGGATCTGTTTTTAATACATTCAGATGTTTTTGAAAAATCTGATTCATTAATTTGTGTTTGGGGCAAAAGGTCCCAATCATCCGAACTTCATCCTCCAAATTAACTGCTTTTTTGTTCATAGATGGATGCATCAAAGTCATTTAGCTTTGTAATAAGCTGGTTTTAAGATTTATTCGGGTAACCCCTTTAAATAAGTCTTTGCTTGCAATTCTCTAGATCTAATGTAAAAGTATCTTCAGAGGAACAATTCCACCTAACTCTAAGGCATTATCCTTTGGGTATTCCCTTTAAAACTGGGGGGTAATGAGCACTTGAAAAATGTAGAACTGAATTGGTTGCTGTTGTTTCCGGAATAAGTCCATGTTCAGGAGGCCATTTGGTTCTATACTGACTGAGATATCCAGAAATTCAATTCTAGAGTCACTAATATTAGATGTCAGTTTCAAATTCAAGTCATTCTGATTTAGGACTTCAGTAAACTTCCTGAAGGTGGATTCATCTCCTTCCCAAAATATAAAGATATCGTCAATGAAGCGGAGCCAGATTGCTATATACTGGGTATAGTACAAGTTCTGCTCACAGAAAACGTGCTCTCTCTCCCACCAGCCCAAGTAAACATTCACATAAGTTGGCACACATTTTGTGCCCATAGCTGTTCCTCTCACTTGCAGGAAAAACTTATCATCAAATGTGAAGTAATTCCTCTTTAGTATAAACTTCAAAATTAATTAAGAAGTCATTCAAAGGTATAATTTTATCCATGCTGAGGAAAAACTGCACTGCCTCACATCCTTTTTCATGTATAATACTTGTATACAGTGCTTCAATATCAAAACTAGCCAGGAGAGTATTGGGTTTCAAATGGAATTCCTGTATTTTACATAAAACATCCATAGTGTCTCTAACATAGGATGGGAGAGAGAGCACGTGTCTGCGAAGATGAGCATCAATATAAGCACTCGATTTTTCCATTAAATTGCCAATTCCTGAGAAATTCCTGAGACGATTGGTCGTCCCGGGGGGTTGGCAAGATTTTTGTGTATCTTGGGAGGAGATAAAAAGTGGCAATTTTAGGATTATCCACCTTCAGGAATTCAAAATCTTTTTTGGTGATGATTCTTTCACTGTAAGCTTCCTTTATTAAATCTGCATATTCAGTCAGATATTTTGTTGTTGGATTATTTGGAAGTTGACAATAACAGTGAGGATTCCTCAGTTGTCTATAGTGTTCAGTAAGATATTGTAGAGATGGCCACAAAACAACATTACCTCCTTTATCTGTCTTTTTAATTTCAACATCAGATACATTTTGTAATTCTTTCAGAGCCAATTTCTCATTTTTGGTGAGGTTCCAAGGTATCTTTATAGGGGTCTCCACTAAATTATCCAATTCTTGGGAAACTAGACTGACAAATGTCTGTACTGGAGGGCAAATTTTCCAGTCAGGTAAGAAGGTGGATTGTTTTTTAAGTTTAATTAAATCCAAAGTTTGAGAATTATGAAAATTTGAAGCATTTTCATCTAATTCTTCTAAGTCAGCTAGTGCTTGTAATTCTTCTGTTGTCGTGAAAGGGTTTATATTTATTTTCTTCAGCTGTGAAAATTTTTTAACAGAAGTTTACGTGCGAAAAGAAAAAGATCCTTGTCCCATTCTGCTATGTTATAGTGGTTATCCGGAGAAAAAGAGAGACCTCTCTTTAATAAGGAAACCTGTGTTGGTGTGAGGATGTACTCAGATAGGTTAACGACTGTCAGTGAGTCATCAGCGTCTAATGCCTCTTGTAAGGGCGTCTCCGTGTTTGCATAAACTCTATTGGGATGTTCAAGCCGGTCTTTCGTCTTCCTTTTTTCTGATCCCCCCCTTCTGATTCTCTTATGTTTGAATTTTCTACCTCCCCTGGACAGAGTTCTAAAAAATCACGTCTAGTTGTCAATATAGGGCAATTCGAATTGAGAGTAGAACACTGGTTAGTATCGCCATCTGATTCTATCTCTGATGAAGAGACAGAGTGAGTGTTTTTGTGCCTGGGATTATTTTTAATTTTAGGTTCATCAATTGGCCATTTGAAAACTGTTTTCGTAGTATAATCATTATGATCACGAATATATAATAATTATGTTTTTTATCAACAACAAATTTCTCAAATTTATCAATATCTTGTTTGTATTTTTTATAGGTTTGTTGAAAGTTTTCCAGATTTTCAGATGGTTTCAGTTTCTCACTCACTTTATTAATTTCTAGTTGATAATGTTCTAGCATTAATGTATCATGCTTAATCACAATTTTTTATAGATTAAATGCACAATTATGTAAGATTTCTTCCCACTCATTAATTAGCTCTTCTGATGCTAAGGGAAAATTGGAGCATACTTGAGGTCTTAAACCTATAGGTGTTATATTACTCTTCAAATAGTGTTCAGACATTTTCTTGTCCAAATGAAGTTTAGTTTGTTTGGTAAGGAGAAATTTGAGTTGATTTAGGTCTTCTAACCAGTCCGTTTGATTTTTTTTTTATATTTTGAATATTTAGAAAGGGATCAGAGTCAAGGGAACGAGACCATCTCTCTTGACGGAGCATGAGTTCTTGGCTTAAGCTGAATGTCATGTTAAATATAAAAAAATGTTGAGAAATATGCTCAACAAATATATTGTGCTAGAAATTTTTTTTTTGAGGGGGATTAAATCCCGCTTAACATAGTACAACTGGGAAAAATATATTTTCTGCACCGTCACAGAGACAATGTAGTTCCAAAACTTTATAACAATCACAATGTCTAACATATAATAATATTCAAGTTCAGTGGTGCTGCTGTGATTCAAACTGAATTAGATACACTAGAAAAGGGGGGGAGAATCACTAATGCACACTCTTTGAAACTATCAAGGTCTCTGATAAAAATGATATTAAAACTATAATTTTATTGGTTACATTTTAAAATAAAAGAAGGGTTTGCGAAATATAAAAAATAGAATATAGGATGTGTAATAGTAGGTGGTGGGAGAGAGAGCACATTTTCTGTGAGCAGAGCTTATACTGTACACAGTATATAGCAATCTGGCTCTGCTTCTTTGACAATATCTTTATACTTTGGGAAGGAGATGAATCCACCTTCAGGAAGTTTCCTGAAGTCCTAAATCAGAATGACTTGAATTTGAAACTGACATCTAATATTAGTGACTCTAGAATTGAATTTCTGGATATCTCAGTCAGTATAGAACCAAATGGCCTCCTGAACACGGACTTATTCCGGAAAACCACAGCAACCAATTCAGTTCTACATTTTTCAAGTGCTCATTACTCCCCAGTTTTAAAGGGAATACCCAAAGGAGAATACCTTAGAGTTAGGTGGAATTGTTCCTCTGAAGATACTTTTAACATAAGATCTAGAGAATTGCAACACAGACTTATTCATAGGGGTTACCCGAATAAAATCTTAAAACTAGCTTATCACAAAGCTAAAACGACAGCTAGAATGACTTTGATGCATCCATCTATGAACAAAACAGCAGTTAATTTGGAGGATGAAGTCTGGATGATTGGGACCTTTTGCCCTCAACACAAATTAATCAGTTTTTCAAAAACATCTGAATGTATTAAAAACAGATCCAGACCTCAATACATGTTTGAAAAACAAAATTTCAATCTGCTGGAGGAGGGCTAAAAATTTGGGAGACCTTTTAACTAATAGCCATTTTGTGAGACATCAGAAAAAATCTTGCCAATTTCCTGGTTCTAGGAACTGTGGCCGATGTAAGGGTTGTGTATTTATGACAGATAGGAAACACTTCAAGGATAGATACAATAAAATATGGAATATATCAAAGAATCAGTTAATTGTGAGTCAGATAATGTGATCTATTGCCTCTTTTGCCTATGTGGACTAAAATATATTGGACTGACAAGCCGACCTTTTAAAAGAAGGCTTTTGGAACACGTAGGCAACATTAAATACGCTCCTAAAGATCAAAATAACAATAAACCTTTGACAGTAGTAGCAAAACATTTTTTGTTACATCATAAAAACAATCCATTTTTGTTGAAGGCTTTTATTTTGGAAAGAGTTTATTTGGGGATTAGAGGTGGGGACATTTCTAAGGAACTGGCTAAACGAAAAGCCAAGTGGATATTTCTGATGGACTGTGTTAGTTCGAAGGGACTGAACGAGAACAACAGTTATATGTCATATCTATAAAGAAATGATTGAATAAGATTTAATTTGGAAATCTTTTGATCTAATCCAGCAAGTTATTTAAATGTTTTTGAAGAAATACTTTTATGGGACTAGGATGAATTTAGAGATTGGTACTCTGTATACTCACCTTAACATTTCACCATATTCACAATTTCATTCACATTTTATTATTTTCACCAGGTATTTTTGTATTGAATATTCACTCATAGCACACTTACCAACATTATTTGTTAATTCTTATTTGTTATCACCACTATTCATATGATTTCACATAGACATACATTGAAACTGCCTGATTGTCACTTCACATAGACATACATTGAAACTGCCTGATTGTCACTCAATGTAATCTCATTTCCACACATAATTTATTATTTTATTTTATCACTTCCATCAATTTTCTTAAAAATCTATTAATGAATATATTGACAATTATATTCTGTTTATATTGATTAACTGATGTACCACTTTGAGATATGTATATAATTAAATAAAATCTAAATAAATCAATATATAATTAATATATTAATTATTTCACAAATAAACTATTTACCTTTTGGTTTTTACATTAATTGATTATATTTTCCTTTTGAATTAATTTATGTACCACCATTATGATTATCATTATATATTTTTTTTTATAATGTTTTTTACACATATTGCACCTTTTCATATTTATTGTACTTCTCTTCTCTTATATTAAATATTATTTTACCTCAATTATCATTGGTCTCTATACCAGCTTGATTCTAATATAGCCATTTTTTTAAATTATTATTATTTTTTTATTATTATTATTATTATTATTATTATTATTATTTGTCTGGATTAATATAGCTGATGTTTCTCAGTGTATCCATTTGGGTTATCCTTCCATGTGTGGATCCTGCTCCGCTTTTTGCCCCATTCAGTCCATTTCCCCTCTGGACTCTGCTACACGGCTTACTAGAGTCCGTGTATTGCTTTGATCGACAGCTCCTGATCGAGACAGAGGGTTTGTTCTTGAACGGAACTCTGATTGGCTGCCTACTTCCATTAAGCCCGCCTTCTCCCTTCATAATACCTGTCATATGAGCTCCCGGCATTTGCCTCGTTAAAGCTGTCTGCAAAACGCGCGCAGGCGTTTTGCTCCGGACCGTCTATGCCTCTTATTTATAATTATTTTGATGCTGTTAGCATTTAATATGTCCTAATTGTACTCTCTAACTTCCTCACTACTTGGCAAATGTATGCCGTAGTTGAAGCATTTATTTAACACTCCAGATCCGTTTTTTCTATAATTGAATCTTTCTATTCTATAGAAGTGGATGGCTTGTTTATTTGTGAAAATACTTTTTCCTACAATATTGGCATGCGAAGCTGGTTTAGTGGGACACTTTGAACCAGATTAACTGGAATCAATATTACCTATGTCTATCTAGATAATTATATAATCCTTTTGCCATTACATCTACTCTATAGTATTAGTTGATCTCTATTTAATACCATATTGTATCTCAGTAACCCTTGGCTCACTGGTCTAAATCTCTGAAAATATATTTTTAGGAGCATTATATTTGATTTTTGATCTAATGGACTCACAATTATTTTGCATTTTGAGGTCCACATTCATTATTAAGAATTTTACCTTGCTCCAAATATTTACTAAAAGAGATTTAATTGTGTTATTAAATTTTAGAGGATTTGAGACATTATTAGCTATTCAGTCATCAAATTTATATAGGCAGATATTGAGGAGTGCTGGAGCTTCTTACATTTTTTTTTTTATCACATTTCCTACTATTACACATCCTATATTCTATTTTTTATATTTCGCAAACCCTTCTTTTATTTTAAAATGTAACCAATAAAATTATAGTTTTAATATCTTTTTCATCAGAGACCTTGATAGTTTCAAAGAGTGCGCATTAGTAATTATTCCTCCCTTTTCTCGTGTATCTAATTCAGTTTGAATCACAGCAGCACTACTGAACTTAAATTTTATTATAAGTTAGACATTGTGATTGTTATAAAGATTTGGAACTACATTTTCTCTGTTCTGGTGCAGAAAATATATTTTTCACTGTTTGATTTATAGGTAAGCAGCACCTTTTCAATTTTAATGATCTTATTCAGATCTTTTCTATCCAATTTTAAATAATTTTTATTAACAGTGACACTGTACATTATACATTACACCTTGTACATATGAGCATATGTTAACAATTCCTTCAATTACATTTATAAGCAAATGAATACAATCTCAGGCAATTCTACATCTTATCAAAGCTCCTCTCATGGAAGTACATCATAGAGTAATAATCGGAAATACAGTTAGTATCAAACTAGTTACAAGTCTTAAAGCTGACACTTATCAACTCTTTCTCTCTCCTTCATCTAAACCAACTGCAATAAAAGTTAGGGCAGGAGAACCACACGCCTACCCTCCACCATCTGTTATGTAGAAAATCTGCTAGAAATCAAGAGGGGGATTTTCAAACAGTCTAAGGCCATATTTTCTATCCAATTTTAATTTGCTCTCATTTTAAATTGTGAAAAGAAAAGTTAAATCTTAATGATATACAGAAATATATTTAACTGTGAGTGCCCTATATAATTACACCACTCTCTCTCTCTTTGGGCTCTATGTACTAAAAATGTATGAACGTAGCTCAAGCAAGTTTGAATTGGCTCTCTGTGAACTTGTGAGCTATGTTCATACTATTTACTAATACTTACCCTCTGCTGGCTGTCCCACGATGACATCTGAACTTTCGTCAGTCATCGTGGGCTTTCTTCGTGTGTCTGGAAAGTCTGCACATGTGCAGTGGCTCTCTGCTGGGACTTTGTAAAAAATGAAGTCCCAGCATGAGAAGCACTGCGCATGTGCAAGCTCTCCATGTCGGGACCGGCACCCGCGGGCTGACTCGTCTTCGGTCCGGTAAGTATTTAAAGTTATTCTATTGTTTCCTTTTATTTCTGTTGTTTTTTAATTTTATAAAAATGTTTTTTTTTTTTTTTTTTTTCTTTTTTTTTTAAGCTTCGGTGAGCTGCCTCTATGATTCCACCAGCCCTGAGCTGGTGGAATCGTAGGGCTATTTCCGCATGCACTGGACTCGTGTGCAGGGAATATTTAAATGAGAAAAGCGGTCTGACTCGG
>WWET01005661.1:53891-66885 GCA_011038615.1 Limnodynastes dumerilii
CGGGCGTTGCCGTAGCGACGCCGGGCAACATCTGCCCGTCGCATGCGCAGATCGGCTTTTCAGGCGATCTTACGCTTACACCCGCCGTCCTAGCGACACATGTATTACAATAATTTGGAAACCCCCCTTTAAAAATCCTGCGTTTGCCACTGACTTGGGAAAGGAAACATCACCTCTCAGCTCTAATACTGTTTGCAACAGATGAAATAATACTCCCCTGCAATAGACATGGTTTATCCCAGGAGTTTATCCTAGCTAAGATCTTAACATTAGATGCGTATATTTGCGATCTTTTCGCAATCGCATCTCTGAATCAGCCCCACTGTGCCCAACACAAAATGCCAAGGCTTGCAGGTCTTTTGCAACCTCTGCCCATTCCTTCTGCACCTTGGAAAAGTATCTCCATGGACTTTATCGCAGACTTGCCCTCATTTGAAGGATTCACTGCTATCTGGGTTATTGTGGATCTCTTCTCCAAGATGGCCCATTTTGTTCCTGTCACACCGCTGTACTTACCAAGTCAGGAGTCCTCTGGCTGCCGCTCGGTCTCTCTGCTCCCACTGTCATCTGGCTCCCCGGCAGGCTGCTGCAGTATCCACCGTTGTCCTCCGGCATCCGCTTGGTGGACAGGCGCCGCCATCTTGCGGCGCATTACGTGCTCCCTGCAGCCAATTGGCTCCCAGGCAGAGGGAGCATGTGCGCGGATGGGCCAATCAGCATCCACGGCGGGGGATTTAAACCCCTAGCACAGTCCAAGCAGTGCCAGATCTACTAATCTTCTTAGGAGCCTGGTTGTGCTGTTCAGTCCTGTGTCTGCTAATTCCACTCCAGTACCTGTTCCAGTCCTGTGCAAAGTCCAGTCCTGTGCAAAGTCCAGTCCGGTGCAAAGTCTAGTCCAGCACAAGTACTGCAGTTCAGTCTTGTGTCCACAGTCCAGTCCAGTTCAAGTACCTGCATCCAGTCCATCATCGGTAACCTCTCCACCGACCACCCCTCCATTCACTGGCTACACTCCACTCTCGTCTACGGAGTCCACTCCATTTAGAGACTTACCTACCGCAGTCTTAACCTACAGCGTCCCTACCATTGGACTAGACCTACATGAGGAGACCTTACTTGCAGCCCCCTAACTTCATGTTCTATCCTACTCTCGCCCCTCCCCTCCGACCCGGGAGCAACCCAGAAGTTCCCAGATCCGTGATAGATATATCCAGGAAGCCATGATGTCCCAAGTGGTATCATGTCTGCAACAAATGACCAACCAGATGGAAGCATTCCAACAAATCATGATGACTCAACACCAAGCCTCAGTACCAGTAGCTTCTTCGACTTCAAGCGGGACTAGGATACCTTTATCAACATCGGCTAAGTTTACTGGAGATCCTGCGCTATGTCGGGGTTTTTTGAACCAGTGCAAGCTTCTGTTTGAACTACAACTCGACAGTTTCCCTTCAGAATGGGCGAAGATTGCCTATATTATCTCTCTGTTATCTGGAAAAGCTCTTGCATGGGTCTCACCTCTGCTGGAAAAATCTAGCCCGATCCTGTCGTCATTGGATGACTTCTTGAAAACTTTGCAGACCATCTTTGACGAACCTGGACGTACAGCTTCTGCCGCTTCTGACATCCTCCGCCAGAGGGACTTATCTGTTGGAGATTATACCATCCAATTTCGTACTCTGTCATCCGAACTGTCTTGGAACGAGAAGGCATTAATGTCCGTATATCATGAGAGGCTATCCGACTTCTTTCATGCGTCATGCCTACAACTATGGATTCCTTGATTTCTACTTGTGTGCGGATCGATATCTGCCAGCAAGAGCGCCACTCTGAGCGGAGGAGACTGCCTTGTTCCAAGTCGGTGGTGTCTACCCGTCCAAAATCTCCGGTGCTGTCAACAGAGGAACCCATGCAGCTGGGTAGATCTCGTATTACTCCTCAAGAGAGACAACGGAGAATCAAGGACAACCTCTGCTTTTATTGTGAAGAACCAGGGCATACCCGTCTGCAATGCGCCAAGCGTCCGGGAAACGCTCGCTCCTGAGTGATTCTGAGGAGGTCAACCCAGGAGTTTCCAACTGCTCCTCAAACCCTCGAGACTGTCTTATTCCCTGCTGAAAGTTTCATCACTGCTCAGGTAGTTGAGGAACTTCAAATTCCTACTGAACATCTTCCAGATCCAACCTACATCACTGCAGTTGACGGCAGCCGAATTCCTGGGGGATCTATCTCCCGTCAGACCCTGCCACTCACTCTCCAAATCGGAGCTCTTTATTCGGAAATCTTGCAACTTTTAGTGATCAAAGAGTCCACCTCTCCTCTCATCCTCGGTCTCCCATGTGTCCAACTCCACAATCCCCACGTAGATTGGAACACAGCCTAAATCCTCAGTTGGGGTTCCACGTGTTTCCGGAGCTGTCTTTCCAAGGTGTCACCATTACATTCCACAAAAAAAGACTCTAAAGATATTAAACTCCCCAAGCCTTACCAAGACTTCGCTGATGTTTTCTCTCCACAGTCCGCTGACAAATTACCGCCTCATTGACCCTGGGACTGCCCCATTGATCTCATCCCTGGTTCAACTACTCCACGTGGTCGGACCTATCCTCTATCTATCTATCCCTGAGACCAAAGCAATGTCAGAATACATAGCTGAAAATCTTCAACGGGGTTTCATACGACCCTCTACCGCTCCTGCAGGTGCTGGATTTTTTTTTGTTAAAAAGAAGGATGGAGTACTTCGCCCTTGTATCGATTATACAGAGGGGGTCT
The DNA here is from genome assembly GCA_011038615.1 of Limnodynastes dumerilii. Classification (NCBI taxonomy): domain Eukaryota; kingdom Metazoa; phylum Chordata; class Amphibia; order Anura; family Limnodynastidae; genus Limnodynastes; species Limnodynastes dumerilii. Next base: position 56,664 of record WWET01005661.1, read on the forward strand.
CAACGACATTACCATCAAAAATCGAAACCCATTGCCTCTTGTCTACGAGATGTTTGACCGGATACGTGGTGCTCAAGTCTTTACTAAGTTGGATCTTCAGGGGGCTTATAATCTTATTCGGATTTGATCAGGTGACGAGTGGAAAACCGCCTTCAACACCAGGGACGGACATTACGAGTATCTTGTGATGCCCTTTGTATTGAGTAATGCTCCAGCCGTGTTCCAGAGTTTTGTAAACGAGATTTTTAGAGACCTTCTGAATCAGTCAGTTGTTGTATACCTGGATGACATACTCATATTCTCCCGAACTCTGGAGGAACACCGCATACAAGTTTGAGAAGTGTTATCACGCCTCCGTTACCACCACCTGTACGGGAAGTTGGAGAAATGCGTCTTTGAAGTCAAGGAGGTCCCTTTTCTCGGGTTCATTCTGTCTGGTTCTGAACTACGGATGGATCCTGCCAAGGTACAATCAATCCTTGATTGGCCCCAACCTACCACCGTCCGTGGTATCCAGCGTTTCATTGGCTTCGCTAATTTCTACCGAAGATTCATCCGGAACTAATCCACTATTGTTTCGCCCATCACTTCTTTGACGCATAAGGGGTCCAACCCTTCCAAAAGGCCGTCTAAGAGCACTTTGGCCCTCCAGCAGCTTAAGAATGCCTTTGCATCTGATCCTGTTCTTAGTCAACCAGATCTCTCTCTCCCCTTTATTGTGGAGGTAGATGCAGCATCAGAGGGTGTGGGAGCCATCCTCTCTCACAGATTCGCGGATGGAAAAGTTCACCCTAACACCTTTTTCTCTCGAAAATTATAAGCTGCAGCGAAAAATTACACCATCGGCGAAAAGGAACTACTGGTGATGAAACTCGCTCTGGAGGAATGGCGATATCTTCTAGAAGGGGCCATCTATCCATTTAATGTTCTGACAGATCACAAAAACCTGTTGTATCTCCAGACCGCCCGATGCCTCAACATTCGTCAAGATAGATGGTCACTGTTCTTTTCTCGTTTAAATTTTACCTTGCAGTTCAGGCCAGGAACCAAGAATCGGAAAGCGGATTCTTTGTCACGCTCCTTTTCCAGCACTGAGCAAGAAGAAAAGACACAACTCATCTTGAACCCCATTCAAGTAGCAACCTCCGAACTAGTCAAACTTCCACCACCTGGAAAATCTTCGTCGCAAGATCTTATCATGGGCTCATACTTTAAAATTCTCAGGACATGTGGGGATCACGAAGACTGTAGCTTTCCTTAGTCGCAGTTACTGGTGGCCGACCCTTCACCAGGACACCACTGATTTTGTCTACGCCTGCACCCTGTGTGCTCAACATAAGACTCCTCGGAGAGCTCATCTGGGTCCATTACATCCTCTTCCTGTTCCTACGACCTCTTGGACTCACTTGTCTATGGACTTTGTAACAGACCTCCCACCTTGTGACAAGTTCAATACTATCTGGGTCGTGGTGGACCGATTTTCTAAGATGGCACACTTTATTCCTCTTCGGGGTTTTCCCTCTGCTCCAGTTTTGTCTAAGCTGTTTCTCCAACACATCTTCCGATTGCATGGGTGCCCTGAAGAAATTGTCTCTGACCGTGGGGTTCAATTCATGGCAAGATTCTTGAGAGTCTTATGCACCAGCCTTGGAGTAAAGCTAAAATTCTCATCCACCTACCATCCACAAACTAACGGACAAACGGAGAGGGTCAACCAGGATTTAGAGACTTTCATCCGCCTGTACGTTGCATCCTCATAGAACAATTGGGTGGAACTGTTACCCTGGGCAGAATTTGCCCACAACAACCACTACCATGAATCTTTAGATTCCACACCATTCAAGGTAGTTTTTGGTCTACACCCTAAAGTTTCACCATTTTCTGAACTTCCGACAGCCCAAGTCCCAGCCTCTGAACTTGCCTTGAAGGACTTTTCGAACTCCTGGAAAAAGGTCAGAACTTCCTTACTAAAAGCCTCAAAGCGATACATAATTCAAGCTGACCGAAAGAGAAGGGTGGTGCCAATACTTTAGACGGGAAATAAGGTATGGTTATCCTCTAAAAATCTTCGTCTCAGAGTCCATTCAATGAAGTTTGCTCCCAGATACATCGGTCCTTTCAAAATTTTCAAGATCATCAACCCTGTGGCATATCAGCTGGACCTACCTTCCTACCTCCGTGTGCCTAAAGTGTTCCACATATCTCTTCTTAAGCCTTTGGTCATTAACAAGTTTTACTCTCCCATCAAAAGACCATCTAAGATTATTGGACTAGCGGAGAATGAATTTGAGATCAAAGAAATTGTGGACGCTCGGATGTGCTATGGTCACCTCCAGTACCTGGTTGATTGGAAGGGATTTGGTCCAGAAGAACGTGCCTGGGTCCCAGCTACCGATGTTAGAGCTCCAAGACTTATTCGAAAATTCCTAGCCAAATATCCTTCTAAGTGTTACGACACCGCTGGGGTGTCTGGGAGTAAGGGTACCCTGGGATTACCTTGGCCGATAAGGGACGAGCAACTCACCCGGGTGTAGAGCCTGAGATCGGACCGAGTGTTCGCTAGGGCCCCTGATGGTGGGGATAGACTGGAGCTGGTAGGAACCCGTCAGGATACAGCCCTAGAGAGAATGCCCGGGAGAGGAGCAGAAAAAACACAGAAGGAGTCAGACAGGCGAGAGCTAGACAGAGGAGAAAGTGGGAGGAGACAGGCAGCAGAGTCTGACCTGTAACAAACTACACAAAACACTGAACAGACACGGCAGACTAGGAAGTAACAGACAGGACTGACAAGACAGATTAAACTAACCAGGGCTCTCACACACACAAGCAAACAGCGGAAACCCACAAGGGGTTAACAGAAACAGTCAGGCAGGATAAACTAGGTAAATACAAATGGGACTGAACAGCAAGGTGGGAGATAGAGGGAATGGAGACACAAGGTATGAGGCTAGGTACCGGGCAAGGACAGAACTGGGGCACTCAAGAAAGCAAGAAGCAAATAGCACAAGGCAAGAGGTAACTAACAGAATACTGGCACAGAGACACTAGAAAACTAGAGGCTATGACCAGCACAGAATGTAACAGGTGGCAGCTAATTAAAGGGAGAGCCACATCCCCATTGGCTGCTAAATGCACATGACAACAAGGCTAAGGTAATCCAGCTGCTGGATGATTAAGCAGGTAACCTAGCAGGGAGAGATGCTGCAGGGGAAATCAGGACTGGAGTACCCAGCAAAATTACAGAGGCATGATTACACGCTGCTGCCATATGCAGCGTGTAACACTAAGGCCCAGTTAAGGTGTCCTGAGGCCACCCCTATGGGGGGGGATGATGTCACGCACTGCGGCTCACACCGCTGTACTTACCAAGTCAAGAGTCCTCTGGCTGCCGCTCGGTCTCTCCGCTCCAGCCGTCATCTGGCTCCCCGGAAGGCTGCTGCAGTGTCCCCCGTTGTCCTACGGCGTCCACACCATCTTGCGGTGCAGCCAATCGGCTCCCAGGCAGAGGAAGCATGTGCGCGGATGGGCCAATCAGCATCCGCAGCGGGGTATTTAAACCCCTAGCGCAGTCCAAGCAGTGCCAGATCTACTAATCTTCTTAGGAGCCTGGTTGTGCTGTTCAGTCCTGTGTCTGCTAATTCCAGTCCAGTACCTGTTCCAGTCCAGTGCCTGTTCCAGTCCTGTGCAAAGTCCAGTCCTGTGCAAAGTCCAGTCCTGTGCAAAGTCCAGTCCAGTGCAAGTACTGCAGTCCAGTCCTGTGTCCACAGTCCAGTCCAGGGCAAGTACCTGCATTCACTCCATCATCAGCAACCTCTCCGCCGACAACCCCTCCATTCACTGGCTACACTCCACTCTCATCTACGGAGTCCGCTCCATTTAGAGACTTACCTACCGCAGTCTTAACCTACAGCGTCCCTACCATTGGACTAGACCTACATGAGGAGACCTTACTTGCGGCCACCTAACTTTGTGTTCTATCCTACTCTCGCCCCTCCCCTCCAACCCGGGAGCAACCCAGAAGTTCCCAGATCCGTGATAGTTCCCCTGTGAGGTTTACCTTCTGCTCCTGAATTAGCAAAGCTGTTCAGTAAAAAAAATTTTCGTCTCCGCAGCTCACCCGAGGAAATAATTTCTGACAGAGGGGTAAAATGTGTTGCTAAATTCTGGCAGGCTCTTTGCAAGAGTCTTCAGATTTTATTGAAATTTTGACTAATGGCCAAACCAAACATGTAAACCAAAATCTTGACACTTTTCTTTGTCTGTACGACACGTACAGTTCTTCTCAATTAATTCTACTCTCGGGTTGAAAAACCATCTTCAGTTTCATCTACGAAGAGGGAGTAATATGGGATAAGTAATATCCTTGATTCCAGGGGAAGGGGTATGGTCCTGAGGAGAGAAGTTGGATCAAATCTTCTGGTGTCCATGCGCCGAATCTCATCCGAATCCCTGTGCAGAGACCCCAAAATCCCCAGACCGTGAGTTTGGGGGCAATTCTGGTTGGTCCTCAGGTAGCGATAAGGTATCCTCCAACCGCTGCTCATGAACTATTATGAGTGAAAACAACAATCATTAATTTTTGTATACAAAATTTTTACAATAAATTAACATTTTAAAAGCAAAATCATTTAAGCTACAATAGCCATTTTTATGTATGATTATGTTGTTGCCATGGTCAAATTAAGCCTAACTTCACAATACAGAGCAATAAGAGGTTTCATGGACTTATGAGTGTGTTAGTCATGTACCTTCGCTGCCCTCGGAATCCGTGTCAGACACTAGCCGCAAGTTCCGGGGGGGGGGGGGGCTCCATGGTGTCTGGTACCCCACCCCCTCGATCTGAGCTGCGCATACTGCACTTAGTGCTAGCTCCTCTATATCAGTAAAGGCCAGTGTCTGTGGCATTGGCCCTGCCCCAGATTTCAAGGAGTGCATGTGCCATGCTGCAATTTTCTTTTTAATTATGTTTTTGAAATCTTGCCATCTGTAAATGTAAAGTACACCAAATCAGCATCTATATGTGTATAGCACACCATTAATAAACATAACAATGTATGGTGATAATTTTAAGGAAGATAATAAACATGTATACTTGGCTCACGGAACACATTAGTGTTTCAAAATACATTCCTTAATAATGATGTGAAACTTACTTTTTGCGAAGCTGTATCAGTGTCCTCACTTCACATTGGGGGTTTAGCTGTTTGTCATAGTCGAGGAAGTTGTGCAGGATCTCCTGCCAGACCTTACCCCTTAAATGGCCTGCTATTTCCACCCCTTCAGAGTATAATTTCTCCATGATTTGTGACACTAGGAATCGCACCTCCTGGTTACTGAAATTTGGAGTCCTTTTTCGACCCTTTGAACCCATAATTTCAGCAGTAAGTGCTTATGCATGTATGACGTGATCAATTAGATTCTTATTGGCTGACCGTTTGTAGCCATTTTTTCACACATTTTTGGTTTACTTTTATTTTTTCGTGTGCAAATCAAGATTAATTGCATCCTATATTTCAAGAGCCAATGATTTAGCAAGCTGTGTGATTAAAATATAATTTGGCCAATGGCATGTTTAATGGGTGGTATCCAAAACAGTGTATATAAGATCCTTGGAGGCATGGTTCTGTAACTTCCAATAGCATTGGTTTTTACTGCATAGCGTGGGTCCACCATTTCTAGGGGTGTCCGTTGTAAAATGGCTGCAGCTAGAGCAAACCACTTTAACACCCGGGAGCTCGCATACTTGGTGTCCGAAATGGACACCTTTGATCATGCCCTACCCCGCTCTAACGTCGCCGTTAGACAGGTGTACTTGCGGGTCCAGAGAAGGATCTTTAGCTGTCTGAGGTATGCCGCCGAGTGGACCAGTTAATGAAGAGGTGGTCGAACCTCAGAAGACAGCAACCCGACCTGTTGGAGGAAATACGTTCCTCTATTTAGCGCCATCATTGCCGTAAGTACTTACATTTCTAAAAAAAAAAGAGGAAAGTTTGGGTCTATTATAACAATATATTTAAGATGTTATGTAAGGGGACTAATGGCCTTAATGTTTATGAATATGGTTGACTAGTGTAGTAATTATTGTGTATGTTAAATTTGTGTTTGTACTGTAGTAATCCTAAATATAAATCTATGTGAATGTGCCTAAACATTTGACATGCATCTATCACACTACTGTACATTTGAATGACATTCTTAAAAGTAATTGATTTGCTTAAAAAAAAAAAGAAATGGACCTTTATGATTGTTTATAATGTAGGCCTAGTGTAGTAATGATTCTTACTCAGTACTTTAAGGTGTGTTTTAATTTTTAATTCTTTATCAAAAATAGTGGTTTACAAATCAGGATATTACAATGTTACATGCATGTATTCCTTTAACTTACTTTGTAATGTCCTCTTTACATTATCAATCCAACATATAAATAAAAAAAATCATACTCCTGATTGGTTTTGTGAGTGTATAATTGTATTGAGTATGAGTTTTTATATTACATTCTAACTACACTCTATCTTACAAAACGTATAAAAAAAAAAACTTATCCAGACGAATTGGTTTAGTCAGAAGTTGGAAAGGAAGCCTGGTAGGATTTCAGCGTGCTCATAACTAGTAGTCCAAGCACTGAACTTCAGCAGTAGATTATGGGTAGGATCTCAGCAGGAGATTATGGGTAGGATCCAGAAATAATAAAGACAAGTGACTTATGCACATAATTTGTACTTTCCAAGTGGGATCCAGAATGGAAATCATACAGTAAGGTAATTCCAAAGCCCTATACATGGTCCACCATTCCCTGCGTGGCCTTTTGCATGTGGAAACTTTAAGGTAGAGTTCTACATGCAAAAGGCAAGGGGTAAACTGCTATTGGCTAACTATGGCATAAACATCATGCATATATCAAGAAATAAATACATGGACAACAATATGGCTTTGTTTTCCCATCAACAATTTTTTATGAAAGCTTTTTATAGATAAAGGGTACAGAAAAGAAAAGGGGATAAGAAAGGGGTAACAGCAATGTTATTCACAGATCTACAAACATCTATCACATATCAGAAAATGAACAACCCTATAGAACATAGAACAAATAAATACAAGGGGGGAAGGAGACACTCAGATATCAAAAGTAATCATCAAGGATATCTTTTAGTACTGCAGATATTATCTTAAGGATAGACTATTAAACCATAACTCAAATCAACACTATTCATCTTCAACTTGAAGTGTTGCACTTGGACTATTGAGTGTAAGGCTAAGAGAGGAGTGCGCTATTGTAGAGTAGATGTTGTCTTTATCTGAAAGACATTCGGCCCAGGGGAACCATTTGACCAACAGGAATGCTGGAGACATAGAATAGGGTACTCCTCTGGTTTCCAATTCATAGCTAAGTTGGATTTTCGAAATGATCTTATAGAGGGTAGGGACTGCCGGAGTCCTCCAGTTCTGTGCAATAGCTGTCTGTGTGGCTATGAAAATATGCCCTAACACATATCTCTTATGCTTCACAACATGGGTGGGATAGTAATGAAAAAGTGCTAATTGTGGCGACTTAGGTATATCTACTTTAAAGAGATCTCTAATGAGTTGAAATACTGCATGCCACAGGGGGGTAATATGTGGGCAATCCCAAAAAATATGGTAGATATCCCCCACCATCTCACACCCCCTCCAGCAAAACTTTGATTGTGTTGGGTACTTGAAATGTTGTGTTTCAGAGGTAAGATAAGTCCTATTTAGAAGTAGGACTTAGCATCTCTATGTGATTGGTGCAATGGGAGATACGATGGAAGGAGGAAAAGATAGTGTCCCTTGAGCAGATGTAAATAATAGCCCAATGTCTTCCTCCCAATCCAGCTGAGGGGTAGTTTTGGATACTTTGTAGGGCTCTGACAGATGTTTATACCAAAAGGATACCCCATTTTTAATCACAAATCTTTGTTTAATATGAGAGGAGGACAAGGTAAAGTTTCTAGGGCCAGTGGGTAATTTGAATATACTTATAATATTCTCGGCTATACCAGTTAGAAATGGACAAATCAGGAATCAGCTTAGACAGCGTGGATACTGACAGCATAGGTAAGGGAAGTTAAAAACAGCTCTATCCCAAACCCATACAGACTGCTTTGTAGATGTCAAAAGGGTAGAATCTGTTGGGCGAACTGCAGCTGGGACCCACTGAAGGTCTTCCAGGGGGAAATTGCCTGAAGCCCTTCTCTCTATGTCCACCCAGATCTTTCTCTCACCCACTCGTATCCAGTCCTTCATCTAAGTCAAAAGGCAGGCCTCCTGGTACTTGATCAAATTGGGATGGGCCAGGCCTCCAAATTTTTTGGGAAGTGTCATGCGACTCAAAGCAAGCTTAGGTGGACACCCTTTCCAGACATACTGTGACATAATTTTATAAAGCTTATCCATAAGTGATTTAGTCAACAGGAAGGGGATGGTTCTAAAAAAAAATACAATATTTTAAGGAGAATCATCGTCTTGAACGCTATGCTAAGCCAAGAGATTGGTTCACATTGTAATGTATATAGATTCCAAACTGGATCCACATCCTAGTAAGAGATGTCAAATGGACATTTAGAGGGAAATAGATGAATTCTAGGGTCTGGGAGATATCTGAAGGGATTAAGATGCCAAGATATGGGAGCGTGTTTGTTTTCCACTGGTATTTATATAGATTACACAGCCTAAGCCTAGTGGACTCAGGTAGAGTAATGGAGAGGGCTTCAGACTTAGAGGTGTTTAATTAATACAGGGAAGCATGGGTAAATTGCTCTAGAATATTATGTAAGAGGGGCAGAATCGTTGACGGGTCCGTGATAAATAACAAAATGTCGTCGGCAAAAGACAGATTTTATGTGTGAGCATTGGTTATTTGAAAGATCTGGGAAATAAAGCCATTACTAAAGACTCTAGCCGCTGGATTACTATATAATGCTATAGCATTGAATGTAAGATTCGGTCCTAAAACCCAAACCTCACCAGTGCTTTGACCATATAGCCCAAGTGTAGCCTATCAAAGGCTTTTTCAGCATCAAGAGACAGTAGAGTCAGCTGAAGGATGTCCCTGACAGCTATTTCAACTGAGTTAAGCACCCTATGAGTATTTTCTGAGGCCTAACAACTGACAGATGACGCTTGGTCAAAACCCACTTGGTCAGGGTGTATAAGACCAGGTAGGAGGGGGCCAATTCGGTTTGCAATCAGCTTGGCATATATTTTTTAGTCAGTGTTAAGGGCAATAGGCCTGTAATTTTTACAATAATAAGGGTCCTTCCCTGGTTTAGGGATAGTAGTTACCCAAGATTCTAGCATCTCTGACGGAAAGGAGCCCTCCTGGGAAACCACATTGAAAAGCTGAGTCCGAGTAGCCGTCAGCTGTTCCTTAATAACCACATAGAAATTATTGATGAATCCATCAGGACCAGGGTCTTTATCCTTAGGAAGGGCTTTAATAGCTGCCTCTACTTCCTGTAAGGACCAAGGAGCATTGAGATTAACCAAATTTAGGGGCACAGTGTGGGTAGTTGGAGGTCTTGAAGGAAAGACAGAATAGATTGAGGAGAGGGCTGGGGAGTGGACAGGTCATTTCTGAGGTTAAAGAGTTGTTCATAATATTTAGCAAAGGCATTGACTAAATCTGCCGGGTTCAGAATCTTGTCTCCTGTTGGAGAATGAATACATTTTATTCTACGTTGTGCCTGGCAAGTAAATAGCTTTCTAGTGAGCATTCTACCTGCTTTATTACCAGCAGTGTAAAATTTGTGATTCTAAATTTTCCTGTATCCTAGAGAACTGCCTTTTAAGTTGGAATCCTGTTTGAATTGCTATACCACAAGTCACCACTTTATGGGTACACCAAAATGTAAAAATGGAACCATTTATCTAGGAGAACCAGATCAATACGAGAATAGGTGTTATGTACTTGAGAGAAGAATATATATTCCCTAGCTGTAGAATTGTGGACCCGCCAAACATCATAGAGATCAAATTCCACCAGGAGCTTCTTAAGGGCTAGAGAGGGGGCATTATTTAACTGTTAACTGACAGGCTTTGATTCCTGATTTTATCAAACTTAGGATCAATTACTAAGTTGAAGTAACCCATAATAATGAGGTGGCCTTTTTTGATCTCTTGAATCTAAATATTGATCTGAGAAAGGGGACCTGGTGGGATTTTGGTGTGTAGAGTGACATTATAGTAACCATCTTCTTTCCTG
>WWET01005661.1:78201-88274 GCA_011038615.1 Limnodynastes dumerilii
GAGAGGGGGCACTCAGAGGCGAATAAATGAAGGTAAGGCTTACACCGGATTATCCGATGTTTCAGGTCCTTTATTGTGACGACCTTTCCTCAGGGATATACAAATATAAATGACAAGTGTAAGAAATAAATAACTTACTTACCCCAAAGCCCCACCTCGTGCGCAACTCCGTGGCCGGCAGTGCCTGCATCCCAGAGGGCTGGTACCTATGACGCAACAGTCCTCGACGGGCCGCTCGCAACCGCACGGTCACCTAGGAGACAATAAACTAAAAACGAAAGAATACCAAATGTGAAAACACCTAAGTGTAAATAAAAGAAAATCCAAGACAATAAGTCTTCAGGAAAGTAGAATTGAAAAATAAATGAGAAATAGAAAGATTTAGAAAATAAATCAAGATAAAGAAATTAAGCAAAAAATTGAAAATATAAGAGATAGTAAAACGGGAGCTGGATCCCAAGCGGTGCCTGCTGAGAGCTGGAATATAGCCAAGGGAGATACAATACAATTCACGGGCATTGATAATATATAGCAAAAGAGTTACAAGTCCACTATTAGAGGAAACAAGCCATATTATTGGTCTCATTCAGTCCGTGAGGGGCCAGATTATTCAGATGATGGATCCAATATGCTTCCTTCTGGAGTAGTTTACGATCTCTGTCACCCCTCCCCCCCCGTAATGAGATACGGTATATGGTCAATCATTTTATAACGAAGGGTGGCCATGCTATGTCCAAGTTGGGCAAAATGCCTGGCTACCGGTTGGTCAGAGTTCTTCCCTGCAATGGCAGCTCGGATGGTACTCCTATGTTGGGCCATTCTTTCTTTGAATGTGGTTACTGTTTTACCCACATATGAGAGACCACATGGACAAGTGATGACATATATTACATGGGTCGTAGTGCATGTTAGGTAACGGTGGATTTTGTATTTCCGATTAGTGGAAGGATGGATAAACGTGGACCCAGATGATAAGTATATGTACGTGACACATCGTGCACATGGGAAACACTCCTTCTTTTGGTGTACATTTTTGGGGATGGTGACATCCGAACGAATTAAGAAGCTGTGGAGGTTTCTACCTCTATGAAAACTAGGTAAGAGTTTGTGATTGCTAATATGGGGTAATGCTGGATCTGTTTGGATGATATTCCAGAGGTTTCTGGCTTCACGTACAGTAGATTTGCTATGATTGTCATACGAATGAACCCACAGGATAATTGCTTGATCTGTGGGGGATATTGTTTTGGGTTTCAGAAGATCACTCCTAGGTATTGCTCTATTTTTTTCTTTTAAGTTCCGTAGATTGAATTTAGATCTCCAATGAATGCCCGTAAATCGTCTTCTGTAACTTGCCATATCATGAAGACATCGTCGATGTACCTGTAAAGACAGGTACATGAATTTCTAAATCGGGGGTCTGTATATAGGTATGTTTCTTCATACGAGGTGATGGGGCCACATTAGACCCCATCGCACAGCCAGTTAGTTGAAGGTAAAACTCCCCGTTAAATAGGAAGTGATTAGATGTCAGAGTAAGTTCAAGTAAAGATTGAAAAAACGATTGCTCCGGTCCCGTATATAGATCACTGGTAGTGATGATTTTATGTACAGCCTCCAAACCCTCCAGTTGGGGTATGGAGGTGTATAGGCTGCACACATCGATGGTCACTAATAGGGTATCAGGGTGTACTTGAGTGATAGTAGATAATTTATTGAGAAAATCCGTAGTATCTCGTATGTATGAATCTCCTTGTTGTACCAATGGCTGAAGGTGGTGGTCTAGCCAAATGGCTATATTTTGTAATAACCCCCCTCTGGCTGCAATAATTGGGCGTCCTAGGGGTTTACTGGCATTTTTGTGGATCTTTGGTACACTATACAATATAGGAGTTACAGGGTGAGAGTTACGGAGGAAAGATTGTAATTCGCTATCTATGATCCCTTGTGTGCTAGCTGTGAAAAGGATAGAGTCCACTTTATCTTTGTATTTAGAAGTGGGATTATAGTGCAATCTTTGATATACAGCAGGGTCCCTGAGTTGGTTATTTAATTCATCCAGATAGTCCTGCCTGTTCTGAATTACAAGGGCTCCCCCCTTGATGATGATACTTTCATCTTGGCTCAAATCTCGAAGTGCCTTCCATTCTTGTGCGGAGAAATTCTTCTGAGGTATGTGGCTATTTTTGTAAGGACCCAATTGTCCTACCATCCTGGAAAAGGTTTTAATCAAACTATTAGAAGATTGTGGCTCAAACGTCGATTTCTTATGAAATTGCCTCATATGTGTAGAAGTAGTCAGAGAATCTTTAAAAAATTCTTACAATTTCAAAGTGTGGGTGAGCCGCATGGTATCTATATCCCATTGGAATTTTTCAGTAGTGGTGGTAGGGACAAAACCAAGTCCTTTGTTAAGGACTCTAGTCTCTGTGGGAGTAAGAGTCCGGTTAGATATGTTGTGAATTAGCGTTGTCTGCGGCCGCGCCGCCTGCTTCTGATGGTATCCCCCTCGCCTCGTCGGACGCCTGGGTCTAGTTGGGACCGAGTGCTGACCCCTAAAGGGGGTCTTTGGGAGGAAGTAGAGGGGTGTCACTTGATGCCGTGTTGGATAGTTCAGAGTCCGTATTGTTTCTGAATAGTGGTCTTCATTTTCTATAGGAGGAAAATTTCCTTTTAACATCAATGGGCTGGATCCAGAACTATGTCCGTCTTGCATTGACGGACGTAGTTCAATAAACAGTAGCTGCTGCGCATGCCTAGTAGCTATTGTACATAATCTGCTTATCGTTTCGATACATAGATTGCATATATGCGGTCTAAAAGACTGCATATACGCAATCTACGTATCAAAACGATACGCAGATTACGTACAATAGCTACTACGTATGCGCAGTAGCTACTGTTTATTGAACTACGTCCGTCTATGCAAGACAGACGTAGTTCTGGATCCAGCCCATTGCCAGTAAGCCAAGGATACACTCTCAGTTCCGCATAATCAGCATTCACTGCTTCCTTCTTGCTATATAGTTGGGATGTTGTTCACACGGAAACCTTTAGGGATTCTCTTATCTCTAAAATAGTCAGACAGAGTCACACCGTGAAGCAAATAGCTTATTTCTTTTTTCTTTAGTTTCAAAAATTTGCGGTAGCGTTTAGAGTTGTTTTTTTCTCCTCCGCTTTGTTCCAATCCCTCTTGAAATAAAATGTGTTCAGCTTCTGTCTCTGAGAAGGAAAGAGTTTCTTCTCCTAATGGAAAAGATACTGTAAGTCTGCAGGCTTCAGACTCCATGAGGTGAATGGGTAAGAGATATTCGCAAGGAAATATAACGACAGGGTGCTCAGCTTCTGATGGTACAGCCGGTTACTGTATCATCATGATGTACATAAAGTCTTTGTTGGCTGGCACTCACTTGAATATATATATATAATTAGTAAGGTGCTCAGGTGCTAGACCCCTTTAACAAAGTAACAAAAATCTGTAATACAAATTAATGATGAGAGGGGGCACTCAGAGGCGAATAAATGAAGATAAGATACAAATATAAATTACAAGTGTAAGAAACTTTACTCCTATAGAAAACGAAGCCCACTATTCAGAAACAATACGGACTCTGAACTATGTCAAGTGACACCGATACGTCCATCAACCCCTCTACTTCCTCCCAAAGACCCCCTTTAGGGGTCAGCACTCGGTCCCAACTAGACCCAGGGGTCCGACGAGGCGAGGGGGATACCATCAGAAGCAGGCGACGCTAATTCACAACATATCTAACCGGACTCTTACTCCCACAGAGACTAGAGTCCTTAACAAAGGACTTGGCTTTGTCCCTACCACCACTGCTGACAAATTCCAATGGGATATAGATACCATGCGGCTCACCCGCACTTTGAAATTGAAAGAATTTTTTAAAGATTCTCCGACTACTTCTACACATATGAGGCAATTTCGTAAGAAATCGACGTTTGAGCCACAGTCTTCTAATAATTCGATTAAAACATTTCCAGGATGGTAGGACAATTGGGTCCTTACAAAAATAGCCACATACCTCAGAAGAATTTCTCCGCACAAGTATGGAAGGCACTTCGAGATTTAAGCCAAGATGAAAGTATCATCATTAGACCTGTGGACAAGGGGGGAGCCCTTGTAATTCAGAACAGGCAGGACTATCTAGATGAATTATATAACCAACTCAGGGACCCTGCTGTATATCAAAGATTGCACTATAATCCCACTTCTAAATACAAAGATAAAGTGGACTCTATCCTTTTCACAGCTAGCACACAAGGGATTATAGATAGCGAATTACAATCTTTCCTCAGTATCTCTCACCCTGTAACTCCTATATTGTATATTGTACCAAAGATCCACTAAAATTCCAGTAAACCTCCAGGAAGCCCAATTATTGCAGCCAGAGGGGGGTTATTTCAAAATATAGCCATTTGGCTAGACCACCACCTTCAGCCATTGGTACAACAAGGAGATTCATACATACGAGATACTACGGATTTTATCAATAAATTATCTACTATCACTCAAGTACACCCTGATACCCTATTAGTGACCATCGATATGTGCAGCCTATACACCTCCATACCCCAACTGGAGGGTTTGGAGGCTGTACATAAAATCATCACTACCAGTGATCTATATACGGGACCGAAGCAATCGTTTTTTCAATCTTTACTTGAACTTACTCTGACATCTAATCACTTCCTATTTAACGGGGAGTTTTACCTTCAACTAACTGGCTGTGCGATGGGGTCTAATGTGGCCCCATCACTGGAAAATATATTTATGACCTTGTATGAAGAAACATACCTATATACAGACCCCCGATTTAGAAATTCATGTACCTGTCTTTACAGGTACATCGACGATGTCTTCATGATATGGCAAGATACAGAAAACGATTTATGGGCATTCATTGGAGATCTAAATTCACTCCCTACAACCATAAAATTTACATTAGAATATTCTTCCTAAGAAATCCATTTCTTGGATGTAAACATTTGTAAAAATCAGGACACACTGGTTACGTCCATTTATCAGAAACCAACGGACAAAAACAATGTACTACTAGCTTCTTCCCATCATCCACCAGCATGTGTTAAGGGCATTCCATATTCCTAACTATTACGCATTCATCGCATTACCATTGAACTTCAAAAGTGGGAAGTTGAAATTGACTCCATGATCCAAAAATTTAGAGAGAGAGGATACTCCGCCAAGTATCTACGGAACTTAAAAGAAAAAATTAGAGCAATACCTAGGAGTGATCTTCTGAAACCCAAAACAATATCCCCCACAGATCAAGCAATCATCCCGTGGGTTCAATCGTATGACAATCATAGCAAATCTACTGTACATGAAGCCAGAAACCTCTGGAATATCGTCCAAACAGATCCAGCATTACTGCATATTAGCAATCACAAACTCTTACCTAGTTTTTTACCTAGTAAAGGACCTGAAACGTCGGATAATCCGGTGTAAACCTTATCTTCATTTATTCGCCTCTGAGTGCCCCCTCTCATCATTAATTTGTATTACAGAGTTTTGTTACTTTGTTAAAGGGGTCTAGCACCTGAGCACCTTACTAATTATATATATATATTCAAGTGAGTGCCAGCCAACAAAGACTTTATGTACATCATGATGATACAGTAACCGGCTGTACCATCAGAAGCTGAGCACCCTGTCGTTATATTTCCTTGCGAATATCTCTTACCCATTCACCTCATGGAGTCTGAAGCCTGCAGACTTACAGTATCTTTTCCATTAGGAGAAGAAACTCTTTCCTTCTCAGAGACAGAAGCTGAACACATTTTATTTCAAGAGGGATTGGAACAAAGCGGAGGAGAAAAAAACAACTCTAAACGCTACCGCAAATTTTTGAAACTAAAGAAAAAAGAAATAAGCTATTTGCTTCACGGTGTGACTCTGTCTGACTATTTTAGAGATAAGAGAATCCCTAAAGGTTTCCGTGTGAACAACATCCCAACTATATAGCAAGAAGGAAGCAGTGAATGCTGATTATGCGGAACTGAGAGTGTATCCTTGGCTTACTGGCAATGGGCTGGATCCAGAACTACGTCTGTCTTGCATAGACGGACGTAGTTCAATAAACAGTAGCTACTGCGCATACGTAGTAGCTATTGTACGTAATCTGCGTATCGTTTTGATACGTAGATTGCGTATATGCAGTCTTTTAGACCGCATATATGCAATCTATGTATCGAAACGATAAGCAGATTATGTACAATAGCTACTAGGCATGCGCAGCAGCTACTGTTTATTGAACTACGTCCGTCAATGCAAGACGGACATAGTTCTGGATCCAGCCCATTGATGTTAAAAGGAAATTTTCCTCCTATAGAAAATGAAGACCACTATTCAGAAACAATACGGACTCTGAACTATCCAACACGGCATCAAGTGACACCCCTCTACTTCCTCCCAAAGACCCCCTTTAGGGGTCAGCACTCGGTCCCAACTAGACCCAGGCGTCCGACGAGGCGAGGGGGATACCATCAGAAGCAGGCGACGCTAATTCACAACATATCTAACCGGACTCTTACTCCCACAGAGACTAGAGTCCTTAACAAAGGACTTGGCTTTGTCCCTACCACCACTGCTGACAAATTCCAATGGGATATAGATACCATGCGGCTCACCCGCACTTTGAAATTGAAAGAATTTTTTAAAGATTCTCCGACTACTTCTACACATATGAGGCAATTTCATAAGAAATCGACGTTTGAGCCACAGTCTTCTAATAGTTTGATTAAAACCTTCAACCAGTACAGCGATAGCAACCTGGTGCTCGGGTCAAAAAATTGGTGACAAGATTAGTAGCTGGTCTCGTTCTGACATCATTCTTGCATAAGAGATCCCTCAAGTTGCGACCCCTTGTGTATGCAGGCATTAATGAGTATTTATTCACAGTTTTTAGTACAGAGTCTGTTTGTACTATAGGCCATAAGGCATTTGTGGCACGTCTGTTGAAAAAGCTTAGATGATTAAAGCGTGTAACCCATGGTAACCGCAAGGAGTTAGTCTCTGTTGCCAATTTGGGTGCCAGTAATTGTTCACGTTGAACTTTATCTACTTTAGCACAGGCCTGTGCCAGACTGCGTCTACAATAGCCCCTGTCTTCAAACTTAGTCACTGTCTGCTGTATTTGCAATTTTGCTCGTACAGGATCGTCATTAATACGCTTCACCCTGATCAATTGGGAGTAGGGTAAGCCCCGAATAAGTGCGGGTGGATGGTGGCTCCTCGCATGCAGAAGATTATTCTTGTCAGTAATTTTGCTGAAGAGGGTAGTGCTCAACACATCACCAGAACGAGTGATACAGACATCGAGAAAGTTGACAGTACTGGGACTGATGTTATGGGTGAATTTAATTGTTGTCTCAAGATTATTGACTTCAGACATCATCTGTTCAAACTCGATAGAAGAGCCTAACCATATGATAAAAATGTCGTCAATAAATCTCAGAAAAGTGTGAATATTTTTGTTGTACATCGGATTGTCAAAGAACAATTTCTGCTCTATAGAAAACATAAAGGCATTGGCGTACGATGGGGCCACATTGGACCCCATCGCACAGCCTTGTCTCTGTAAATAATATGCTCCATCAAACATGAAGAAATTCTTGGTAAGTACCAGTTGTAACAGCTTCAGAAAGAGATCAATCCGGGGACCCGTGTACTGGGTACTAGAGGTAATGAGGTCCTGGGTCGCCTGCACTCCAAGCGTGTGGGGAATTGAGGTGTACAGGCTGACTACATCAACCGTGCACAAAAAGAGTTGTTCAGGTAGTGCGTGTAGATCTCGTATGATGTTTAAAAAATGTGTGGTATCCTGTAGGTACGTTTTTTGTGTCTGCACTGGTTTCTGCAGATGAAAGTCCAGATATTTGGACACTGGTTGCCAGAGGGAGCCCCGGGCAGAGATGATAGGTCTGCCCGGTGGGTTCACACAATCTTTGTGAACCTTTGGCAGAGTATAGAGTAATGGCACTATTGGGAACTTGGTTGTTAAAGCATTTTTAACAGACAAAGAAATTAGATTGTCAGACACTGCTTGATCCAAGGTTAGGGTTAATTCATTCTGAAAGATGTTCGTGGGATCAGCATCGAGTCGTTCATACACACAGGTATCAGATAATTGTCTCTGAATCTCTTTACAATACTGTCTGCGATCTTGTATGACGATGCCCCCTCCTTTGTCAGCAGGTCTCAAAACTATGTTTGTGTTAGCTTGCAGTTCCTTTAAAGCCTTACGTTGTAATAAAGATAAATTTAAACGTGCTGTTGGCATTTGAGTAAAGGCTTTATGCATGCTCTCTTCCATTAAACGATGAAAACATTTTAGTGAAGGATTAATTGCAGGAACATCAAACGTCGAGGTCGGTCTTAATGAAGGGGGTATAAGTGCATCCCTCGTGCCCGTCTCTTGGTCGCCAAAGTGTTCCCTCAGACGTAGCTTACGTGCCAATTTGTACTGATCGATCTTATATTGGAACGGGTCAAATTTCTGTGTCGGAACGAAAGAAAGTCCTTTATTCAAAAGTTCGTACTCATCATTAGTTAAAGAATGGGAGGACAGGTTGAAGATTAAGTTCTGTTTGATCTGAGTGTTCTTTGATTTGTTACAGACCCCACTTCTCCTTGTTGCTCTGTGGGAGTGCCTCTTAATCTGTCCCTGCCTTGGGGCGGTTTGCCACGAAAACCCCTTGTTGGCCGGGAAGCGGTGGGGGTATGTCCATCAGGTTCACTGTCACTCGTATTGGGACCGCTCGACGCCTCGTATCCAGATCTATTAACAAACGGCCTCTGGCGGTACGGTCTCCTCTTATTGCCCGAGAATCTGGGTTCTGTCCCAGAGAACCACGGGTAAATTAAGTTGTCATCATAATCTCTGTTGACTTTGAGTAATTTTTCTTTCTTGAATCTAGCTAGTTCCGTTGCGTATTTATGCAATTGATCTTCCAGTTTTTGTAATAGTCCCAATGCGGGATCTAGGCTCAGTTTTGGCTTACTCACTCTATCGTAAATTGTAAGTTTGTCCTCTGCTGTTTTAACTTCTTTAGTGGATTGCTCCACAACTAGAAGCATAAGGTCAAAGGAGGCACGATTTAAAACGGCAATCCAGCGCCTGCAGAAATCCGGACACTGTCTCCCAATAGTAGGGGTGTTTGTAATACGGAATCCTTTGGGGATCAGACGATCACGATAATAATTTGAAAGTGTGACCCCATGCATTTTGAAATCTAAGCACCAGGTTGCTATCGCTGTACTGGTTGTGCAGTTTGCTCTTTTATGGACACAGGATCCAGCTTTAAACATCCCAAAATGTCGAGATGTTATGATATTAAGCATGTCATTACATGCAGCACCAAGTTTGCAGTATATGTTATCTCTTGTCCCTGTGGACTGCTATATATCGGGAAAACGATACGTAAACTAAAAGAAACGGATTGCACTACACAAATCGGCTATCAAATCTGCTTTATCGGGAAGGGACAATGACCAGCCTGTTGCCAGGCACTGGAGAGCGGCGGGCCATACTATGCAACACTTGCGCTGGATGGGACTAGACCATATTCCCCCTTTAAGCAGTAATAGAGTGGTTGATAGTCATGTTTAGATTACATATTTGTGCCGATATCTTTTTTGAGGCCTCTTGATCACCTTCGTTGTTTTTATTGTTTATAGCGTCCCCTGTTGCCATAGAGATCCGCCGCTGATGACGAGCAAGCCGTGCCTCTCTGTCATCGCTTGTACACAACTTCCGGTGAGGAGGTTCCGGCTATCAGTCTCGGAGGCGGTCGGTGTGGAGCACATGGGGTGAGTGTTTTGTATTTAAATGTTGGTTTGGTGCACTTGTTGTATCTTATTATGTTGTTCACCCTGATGAAAACCGCATAGATCGCGGTTGAAACGTCGGTTCGTTTATGGATTAAAAGTGCCGGATAGGCCTTTTGTTTGCAATTACACAAGTCTCCAGAGTGACTTCTCTTCTCATCGTTTGTATTAATCTTTTTGAAGTGCACCAGGAGCAGTATTT
>WWET01005662.1:19379-35718 GCA_011038615.1 Limnodynastes dumerilii
CGGGCGGAAGGGAAGCACAGCCCATTTGAACGCAAATGGGCTCGGACGGAACAAAGTTCCGATTCTTTAAACGCTAGGATTACTATAGTAATCCTAGCGTAACATCTGGAGGGTGCATGTGCCCTCCAGTTCACTCAGGTGATTTACGCACCTTGCGTGCGTAAATCACCTGACGATATTAAATCTGGATCCGGTCCTATGTGTTAAAATATCTTTCAGGTTTTTAGCTCTTCTCCGTCTCATGGAGATCTTGTGTCCCACAAATTGTTTGAGATCTGTATCACTCTGGAGAATGTTTAGATATTTGTTTAGTGTTTGAGTGATTAAATCCGCCTCTATACAATAAGTTCCTACAAATCATAGGGATGGAACTTCATTTGGATCTTTTAATTTGGGAATTAATAAAGAGTTTCTATCCCTTATTTTAGCCATATTGTAGGCTTTTGAAAGTTCCTTGTTCTTGTATCCTCGGCTTAATGATTGCTTACGCAGATCTATTGCTTGTAACTTAAATTCCAATGAGTCGGAGAAATTTCTCCGTAGCCTTAAATATTCTTCTCGAGGCACCCCTATAAGTGTAGCTTTTGGAAGCATGCATTTTTTATGTAAAAGGCTGTTAGTTGCTGTTTTTTTGCGGTAGACTTTCGAGTGAAGTTGTCCCAAATGATCTTTGGTAATGGTAATGTCCAAGAAGTTAATGCTGTGTAAATCAAATTCAAGAGTCAATTTCAAGTTCAAACAGTTTTGATTCAGAATATTAATGAATTGATGGAGTGAAGATGTGTCCCCTGTCCACAGGATGAGGACGTCGTCTATATACCTCAGCCAAATGGCGACATACTGTGTATAGTCATCATTTGCCTTGGTAAAGACATACTCGCACTCCCACCAGCCCAGATATAAATTAGCATAGGTGGGAGCGCAAGCCATACTTATCGCTGTACCCCGAATTTGTAAATAAAATCTTACCTCAAAGACAAAATAGTTTGTCTTCAAGATGAATTCAAGTAGATCCAAAAGAAACTGATTAAAATTAGTCTGTTTTTCCATTTGTAAAAAAATATTTTACAGCATTGATTCCATTAGTATGATTTATACTTGTATAGAGCGACTCTATATCACAGGTTGCTAATACAGCATTGACTGGTGAGACTATGTCTTAGATTTTATTGAGGACATCCATTGTGTCCCTTAGGAAGGAGGAGAGTTCCTGTACAAAATGTATTGACTCGCTCTCTCTGTTAGGTAGCCATTTCCTGATAGAATGGGTCTGCCAGGAGGATTTGTGGAGAACTTTAACACTCCTATTGCAAAGCATTTTTTATCATATCATGACAGCAACCCTAAAGGTTTTATAGGCTTTGCAATAGAAAAAGTTTCCAGCAATATCAGGGGTGGTGACTCAGATAAGACTCTTCTCCAAAGAGAAACCCGCTGGATATTCCTTTTAAATACAGTATCACCTTATGGCCTAAATGATTACAACAGCTACGCATCTTATCTATGAGAGATTTAATTGCAATCTGTGTCCCTATAAACTCTTTCCCAATGAATTTCATTTTAATTCAATGAATCAAATATATATACTTATCATATACAGCCTATCAGATCAAAAAAATAAACAAAAATTCATATTTGTTTTTTATGTGTAAAAAATTTTTTTATATCTACTGGCACAAAATTCTTGAGTAGTTATTATTTCTAAAAATATACTTCTTACTTACTGATCAAAGATTTATATATCCTGTGATAATTACCAATCCATGAATAGCTACTAATTGTTACCTTTTGCCCTTTAATTTAGATGAGCCTTTTTTATGCAATGTTATTTATTTGTTGGGTTTACTTAGAATTGCAACATTATATATGATTTATTGAATTACTCTTTGCCTATAATAAAATTTATTTCTTTGATACGTATATGATGCTTTTTGCATCTAATTTTGAACACGTTAAAACAGGCTTTTTGCCGTTAAAAATTTAAGAATTGTATACAATCTTTTTGCCATGAACGGCACATATGTTGCCTAATTAATCATGCCTGTCATAAATACGTGCCAGGTGTAGTATATACAATATAGATTATACACAAAAATTCTTCCGGTATAGTTAAAAGGTATATATTTATTAATACAAATAGGTCTGGTACAACCCGCACACCTATCCAGTTTTGGTAGTAATGCACAAATTAGACAATTGGTACTAAAACACACTATTCAAATGATAATATTGAAAATCAAATGTCCTCCCTTCAGGGGTGATCAGGCCCTAAAGGAACTATTCCTGTAAAACAAAAACTTGGATGGAGTTGGTACTGTAGAAATAGCAATATTCCAAAGCTATCAGCAATCTTTCAAAAATATCAACTAATAGATGACTTACTCCGTTGTTCACCGTTACTGCATACTAAAGAGAGGTGGTACCGATGATGGCAATGAAAGAAAGGGGAGTACTTTACCGATTAACCTTTGCGTTGATGTAACGTTATAGTCCTCCGTCCGAGTCAACCCCGGCGAGCGGGTGTTCGGGCCGCCAGAACCGAGGGTCTCAGGACGCCAAACTCACGTGTTAGTACACGGCTTCTGCCGGAAGGTAAGATAGATGGTCCACACGGTAGTACTTTCCCCACGAATTGTAGCGTTGGTGAGCGCTCACAAGCTAAATCAATGCAGGAACTTCCCTTTTAAAGTGACGGGTGCAGCGGAGTTTTCAGGTAGAGCTGGACAAAAGGGCTAGTCATTTCCCCTTTGGAGACAAAATTGAACCCATTTCAGTTGGACATAAAGCTTATAAATGTAAAAATAATAGATTGAATGTAAACAAGAATATAAGGGAGAATACAAGTGAGAATTTGGTTACTGGCCAAAAGAGTTCAAACCATGATTTTGATAATCTAGAATTAGCATTTATATCCAGATATAATAAAAAATCTATGGAGATAAAGAAAATAGTTTTGAAAAATTACCCATTGTTGCTATTGGATCATACTTTGAGATCTGTTCTACCAAATACACCAAAAATTATATTTAGGAAAAATTCGAATTTAAAAAATCTGTTGGCACCATCGGTTTTAAAATCTCGAAAGTCCAATTTGGCTGACCCCACGGGATGGCTACCAGAAAAACCACAGGGTTGCCATAAATGTGGGGGTAATATTTGTACTACCTGTAGACATATTATAAAGAATTTACCCGAGTCAATAAGAGATACAAGGGGATTAACAATACGTGGCTTCATTAACTGTAATACGGTATTTGTTGTCTATGTCCTCCTGTGCCCATGTAATAAGATATGGTTTTCATATAAAAATATATATATATCTATTCAAGAGACCACATACACATACATATACAGCAACATATATATATATATATAGACAAAGATAAGAAAAATTAATAAAAACATAAAAAATAAATAATAAATAAATAATTTTTTCTTTTCTTGGTTTTTAATTTTCGATGAGGGGCTCTACACAATCAAATCAACAAACAAACTTGCAGATAAATAAATAATTATAATAATTAAAGTAGTGAATTAACTATATCAAATAAATAATCAAAAAAGAGTCATCAAATTACTGATTTCAACATATAAATCCATTTGGTATATCCAAATATTGCCCACATATATGGAGAATACAGTTAAGCAGACATATATAACTTCAGTTCATAAGACAATAATGCATAGAATAAAGCACATAATTAAACAAATCTTTTAGTGATTACAATAATCTTAATAATTAATAGTACACAGAATGGAAATCATAGATCCATAAACCTTCTAAACAATTATGGCAAGATCCAGTATTTATAGATCTGTTCATCACTCCTATATAAGGAGAGGGGTATCTAAATGCATTTGTTATCAGTGGATTCCATTGAGCTCCATGGCCTCATTTAGACCAGTTGGACTCATACTGTCAAGGGAGAATATCCAGAACGTCTCCTGTCTACAGAGTCGTCTGAATCTATCTCCTCCCCTGACAGTCTGAGGAACAAATTCCAAACCCAGTACTCTAAGGCCACCCACCTCACTATTGTGGAACTCTTCAAAGTGTCTTGGGACACTGTGATTTTTAGCTTTGTTTAGTATGCCTCTTCTGTGCTCCATAAATCTATTTTTCAGTGGTCGTGTAGTACGGCCCACATATATCTTATTACACGGGCACAGGAGGGCATAAATAACGAATACCGTATTACAATTAATGAAGCCACGTATTGTTAATCCCCTTGTATCTCTTATTGACTCGGGTAAATTCTTTATAATATGTCTACAGGTAGTACAAATATTACCCCCACATTTATGGCAACCCTGTGGTTTTTCTGGTAGCCATCCCGTGGGGTCGGCCAAATTGGACTTGCGAGGTTTTAAAACCGATGGTGCCAACAGATTTTTTAAATTCGAATTTTTCCTAAATATAATTTTTGGCGTATTTGGTAGAACGGATCTCAAAGTATGATCCAATAGCAATAATGGGTAATTTTTCAAAACTATTTTCTTTATCTCCATAGATTTTTTATTATATCTAGATATAAATGCTAATTCTAGATTGTCAAAATCATGGTTTGAACTCTTTTGGCCAGTAACCAAATTCTCACTTGTATTCTCCCTTATATTCTTGTTTACATTCAATCTATTATTTTTACATTTATAAGCTTTATGTCCAACTGAAGTGGGTTCAATTTTGTCTCCAAAGGGGAAATGACTAGCCCTTTTGTCCAGCTCTACCTGAAGCATAGGACTTCTTTCCATTTTAGTGACCTCTAATAGGGCTTTCTTAAGTATATGTTCCGGGTAGCCTCTCCCTCTCAAGACTTCGAGCAATTCCTCTGCTTGAGTAAAGAACATGGCATCAGAGGAGCAATTGCGCTTAAGGCGAATCAGTTGCCCCTTTGGTATATTATTTTTCCAGCTAGACAAATGGGCGCTATTATAGTGTAAAATAGTTGGGGCATCGACTTTCTTTTTGTACGTAGAAGTGGTGATGCAGTTGTTCTCTATTCTCAATGATAGATCGAGGAACTCCATCTCGCTGCCGCTAATTTTTGAGGTGAACCTTAAATTAAATAAATTAGACTCAAAAGATTTGATAAATTCTACTGCCTTCTCATAACCCCCTCCCCAAATTATAAACAAATCATCGATAAAACGGCCATAGAGGACCAGGTCCGCCCCGAACTCGCTTCCCCACACATGTGTGTCTTCAAACGCACCTACGTATAGGTTCGCGTAGCTCGGGGCGAAGCGGGTCCCCATGGCCGTCCCCATCGTTTGTAAATAATATTTCCCCTCAAAAAGAAAATAGTTATGTGATAAAATAAATTGTATAGCAGCCGAGATGAAGTCCCTCTGAACACTACAGAATTTCCCTGACTTCTCCAGGACAGACTTTATCACCTCCACCCCCTTTGTGTGTGGAATATTACTATACAGAGATTCCACATCAAGTGAAATAAATAAAAAGTGAGGTTCCCATTTAACTGTGGATAGTAAAGAAAGTAAATGGGTGGAATCTCTAAGGTAAGATGGAAGAGTTTTAACTAGTGGCTGTAAAAAAATATCAACATAGTGTGAAAGTGCCGAGGTTAAAGAATCAATCCCAGAAATAATGGGTCTCCCTGGTGGTGACGTGAGACTTTTGTGTATTTTGGGCAAATGATAATAAGTGGCTGTGACTGGAAAGGGAGAAAACAAAAACCCAAATTCCTCCTTGGAGATGATACCGTCTGTCCTGGCTCCGTCAAGGAGCTCTTTATATTCAAGCAAATATTTAGCAGTGGGATTGGTAGGCAGAACCTGGTAAAACAGACTATCTGACAACTGGCGTAATGCCTCGTTGATGTAGTCTGTCCTATTCTGCACCACCACACCCCCCCCTTTATCAGCCATTTTTACAACAATTGATAAATCATTTTTTAAATCCTGCATAGCTCCCAGTTCTGTCTTAGTTAGATTTTTAATTGTACGTAGATCTCCAACTTTATGCCGATTTTTAATACATAAGTTCCTAAACTCATTCAAAGTATGTTGGTAAAAATAATCAATTGGGGTACCTTTCTGGGACATAGGAAAAAATTCCGATTTTTTCTTGCATCCTGAGTGTAATATGGGGGCATTTATTAACGACATATCGGTAAACGAACCAACGACATTTTCTGACAACGGCCCCTCAGACGAATTAGGGATAACCACAGTTTTATATACAGTTTCATTATCAGCAGTGGCGCTGCAAGTATTCTCCAGTGCCAATTCTTCAAGTATTTTCAATGCCTCCATATCACTATCCAGGATAACTATAGATTTACTTGTATTACTAGATCCCCCGCCGTCATAACCACCTCTCCTCGCAAAGAACTTCCTCCTGTTCAGTGACCGTACATATTTATTCAGATCGACAAATAATTCAAACAAATTTGGTTCGGCCTCCGGAGCGAAACTCAGACCCTTAGTTAACAACGCCAAATGAGCCGGAGAAAGTACCTTGGAGGAGAGGTTATAGACCCCAACGAAATTTATCTTTTTACTATTTTTCCTTGTGACTCTCCTTCCTCCTCTCTTTCCTCTCCTTCTTCCCTTAACCGTTTTGGTGTAATTGTGGAGTTTGGAGATTCTAAAGTGAGGACTTCGAATCTGTTGGGGTGCCCCCAGTCTTTGTGTTCCTTTTGTCTGTGTCCTAAAAAATATTCGGGTAGAGTATTTACATCACTTTTCTTTGGTCCCTGTCTTTTTGTTGTAACAGTAGGCTCCTTAGTGGCTTTCATTACTTTTGAACAAACTACTTGGTCTTTGTAGATCTGATCAGACCTCTCTGTTCTCCCTACTTGCATAACGCGTGGAGTGATTGGGGTCTTATTAAATTTAGATGTTAGAATTAGATCCCTATTTTTATTTTTAGGGTTTTCCTTACTATAGTATTGATTAAAGGGACCCCTTCTAGTCCTATTTTTCCCATACTTAGCCTCAAGGTGTTTATTGTATGTACGGATCATATCGTTATCATAGTCACCTTTGTCCCTATGGTATTTAGAGATTTTGTCTGCCACTGTATTTCTTTCAAATGTTTCCACCTTCCGACAGACTTCAATATCCTTTGATTTGAAGTCTGTGGAATCCTTAAATTGTTCCAACTCTATTTTCAGAGATTCTATTTTTTGTACAGTTTCAGCCAATTTTTTCTCCCGATAAGTAATCAATAATCTCATTAAAGCTAGTGAGCAATCATCAAGGGTCTCGTTCCACTTTGTCAACAATTCAGGACAATCATCGAAGGACAGGACTTTAAACAGACGTAGTCCTCGAGGGACCATTTTTTCTTTTAAATAGCGTTGAAGGTTGGTGCTATCAAGCCAATGGCGTAGCTCCGCCTTCATTAGATTTTCTAAATGATAAAACTGTTTATTAATGTCCACGCCCTCAGTGATGTTCCTCTCATTAATATTAGGATGTAATGGTACTTCATCCTTGAAATAGGATTCTCTTCTCGAGAGCCTCTCATCGAAAATTTTCCAAGTCGCTATTCCTGCTACCACATTACTACCAAAACTGGATAGGTGTGCGGGTTGTACCAGACCTATTTGTATTAATAAATATATACCTTTTAACTATACCGGAAGAATTTTTGTGTATAATCTATATTGTATATACTACACTATGCAGATTATTTAAATGTTTTAGTTCACGCTTTGACAGCGCTGGGTCTATTTTGTTTTTTCTTTGTACATCAACTCCATTAAGGGGCTTCACAAACCCCTCAGACCCAGCTGCAGCCAAGGTATTTTCTGTGAGTTCTAGCGCCTATTTTTGGTTTATTCTTTTTCTTTTGTATCAATAAATACGTGCCAGGCTGTTTTTTCTTTGCACCGTGACCAAGCCATCCCCCAGAGGAAAAGCGCATTGGTGGTAAGAGGCTTGCGGAGGTGCACCTCGGCAGCCTCCTTTTCTTTGTTTAATTATTTGTTTCTGCTGGAATTGTTGCCTTGTTGCGCACTCTATCCTTTCCTACCTATTCTCCTAGATACCGGGGCACTGCTTAGGATTAGGAAGGGCAGATAAGCCTTTAGCTGGAGGTGAAGCTCTGCCGTGAGGCAGATAGGCACCTATTATTTAGGATTAGCAGAGTGGACTTTTGTATAGGGAGAATTCATCACTTTCAACTCTGTGCAACTTTTATACACTGTGTGTCTAATTAGATACTTAATATCCTCCCTAGTCTAAACCCTGTCTCATACCAATGTGATGTCATGCAAATGTGATTGTGATATTTTTTATCACTGTTAATTATTCAATGATCTATAAAGGGAATTTTATGTACCTTTATCTATGTATGCATGATCATTTTCGACAGGGGTATTGAATCTAAAATATAAGCATTGCTGCTTATAAGAGGATTTTTATTTCTCCTTTTTTCTGTTGGTGTGGATTATAATTATAGACTCCTCAAGTCTCCTTCTTGACGCTCACAAACACTATTTTGTGGAATATGTAATTAGTCAAGCAGGGACTTTATTTGTACCAGTAGAAGAAAATGTGTTTAATATTGTCGCCTATGGTTTTATTTTTTAATAATTAGTTATTTTATGATTAAAGGTTAAGTTTTATTTATAATTTTTTTAGGGCAATACTACACTCCCCCTGTCTCCCCCTACTGGTTGATTTGCTGTTTTTGGTATTATAAAAGAACTAAACGCAGTGAAATACTTTAAGATCCTTTTTTTCCTCTTTCTCCTTTTGTATTTCTTCAACATGCAAAGCATATGTGCAAGTTGCAAAGAAAAGAACATTGGGAATATTCTCTATTTTATGTTTCCAGTGAGGAAATTGATACTGTTGTGGATTAAGGAATTTATAGTGATATTGTAATAGACAACTGGACTCATTATGTGGGTTTTACACCTATACAAGCATCTTTTCTTTGGAAATGATCATGTTCCAAAGTATTTTGTGGCCCCCAAGACTGATGCTTCAAACACATTGGAAAAAAATCTACAATCATGTGAAAAGATATAATGGCACACCAAATTGTTACCAACTACATACAGCAGATATATTTTGCTATAGACGGGAACAAGAAAAGAAGACAGAAAAAAATAATAGAATATTGTCTCAGTATATTGCATGAATGGGTAAGATATATGACCTGTTCACATGGTCTAACGATTGTATTGTGCAGTTTCAAAATATTTATTGGACTATATGTATGGAATATTAGACCCATTGTAATAAAAGCATCAGATGAGATTCTGACTTGACCCCAGTTTTGAATGCAAGGGGCAAGAGAAAGCTACAATATTACTTTAATTTACATTTATATGACCAATTTAATGTTCTTGGTTATGTTTATTCAATCAATGGGCATCTATCATTCATTGTCGTATAAAATCACATTTACAAAACATTGTGTTAGAACTCTGCAGCTAAATACAAAGTGAATTATCAGTTTGGATAGAAGCTTTTTTTTTGATATATATACTTTTCTAAATATATATATATATATATTTATCTCTCTTATTTACTCAAATTGCTTGCCAGTCCTGCTCATTAGCATCTGGAAGCTCCTACTCCAATGCAACTACTTTCAGTGACAACTGTTTCAGTGGCATACCAGAGGATTTCTATGAGTGGGTAACGGGAAAAACGCTGCACCCACACTTTATTTTGTTAGCACTTCATAAAAAAAATAGAAGATGAAATAAAGACAAAAATTAAACACACAAAACAGCAGTCTTCTTTCATAACAAAAACATCAAAATATGCCTTTCTCTCTATTTCTCAGGTAAACTTCTAGCAAAGGAATGTGTGGCACATGTCATCTGCTGACAACTCTTGGCAGCTATATGTAACAACATAATAGAGCTGGGCAGTAAAAACTAATATGAAGTGTTTGTGCTCATGGTGAAAGGGGCGACTCAGAAAAAGGATGTTTTTAATATGGTGCTGTTGCTATGGAAACCAGAGCTTAGGGGGGCTTCCCTATGATTTTAAAATACCTTAGGTGTATGTGATTTTTTTTTTTTAAACTACTGGGTGGCCATACAGAATTACAGAATTTAGCGGTATGGGCCATAATAGTCCACTTGGAAGGATTAATCTGAATGGTTTTAATGAGAAAGATGGGGATAAAATCTGAAGACTAAGGTTGTGAGATCTTAGAAGCATGCAGTGTATAGGGACATTCTAGAATCCATACAAGTTTGTAATCCCATAAAATAAAAACAAAACATTTTGTCTACAATCTGTACATACATTTTACAATGTGGTTTATCCATGTGACAAAGTAGGATATATTGCAGGGGGAAAAACACACTTTAATATAAGTTAGGTATAAAAGGCAATGAAGTATAACAATATAACAAATATCTATACTATTATATAGTGGGGAAAAAAAAAAAAAAAATTATATCCTAACTCTAATCTTAACTCTAAATAGAGCCTCAACTTTTAGTCACATATCCAATATCTTTCTAAACCAAGAGCATACCTCACATGGAGATTCCCAGGTCTCCCAAACTGCTACTCTGAGACCGCACCCCCTCTCAGCTGCAATCTCAGAGAGACTTTCAACCACATATCCAAAATGGAGGCAGCTACAAAATCAGTTTAGTTTATAATATATATGACCGGTGCACAAGGCAAGGGGAATTTGTACAAAAAACAAGACATGGCCTGGCACTCTAGCCATTACTCAGTTACTAATCATGAACTTCTATCTTTAAAATAAAAATCAGAGAATTAGTTACAAATATCCGCAGATACGTGATAAGCTGTTCGCCACTTACAAGGCTTCTCTGGTGAACAGTCCTAACTCTAATCTTAACTCTAAATAGAGCCCCTCACATGGAGATTCCCAGGTCTCCCAAACTGCCACTCTGAGACCGCACCCCCTCTCAGCTACAATCTCAGAGAGACTTTAAACCACATATCCAAAATGGAGGCAGCTACAAAATCAGTTTATAAAGTAATATATATGACTGGTGCACAAGGCAAGGGGAATTTGTACAAAAAACAAGACATGGCCTGGCACTCTAGCCATTACTCAGTTACTAATCATGAACTTCTATCTTTAAAATAAAAATCAGAGAATTAGTTACAAATATCTGCAGATACGTGATAAGCTGTTCGCCACTTACACGGCTTCTCTGGTGAACAGTCCTAACTCTAATCTTAACTCTAAATAGATAGAAGTTCATGATTAGTAACTGAGTAATGGCTAGAGTGCCAGGCCATGGCTTGTTTTACACTCACTCACTCACTCACTCACTCACTCACTCACTCACTCACTCTCTCTACACATTGCACATTACCCCCTTCTGTTACATCCCTCTCTACACTACATATTGCACATTACCCCCTTCTGTTATATCCTTCTCTACCCCCACCCCCTTCTGTTATATCACTCTTTACACTACATATTGCACATTACCCCCTTCTGTTATATTCCTCTCTACACTACATATTGAACATTACCTCCTTCTGTTATATTCCTCTGCCTACATTACACATTTCCCCCCTTCTGGTATATCTCTCTTCCCACATTAATCCTTCTAGTCACACGCCTATATCCTTACTTACCTGCTCCAGCATCTGCAGCATAACACAGCCTCCTCCACTTCATTTATCTCCATGGCTCTTCTTTCTCTGGAGCAGGAGGCTCCAACCCCTCATCTCCGTGCCTGCAGAGCCTTACTGTGATGTGCTGATACTGCCTGCAGTGAGTGTAGCTGCAGGCAGAAGCAATATGCACAATTCTGCCCAGACCTGTGCAGCTCTCCTAGCTACTGGACCCAAAGCCCATGCATACCACCTAACAAAGGCACGCGTACCACCAGTGGCACGCATACCACCAGTGGCACGCGTACCTTGAGAACCCCTGGTCTAAACAGAAGCTGCAGGAGGGGAAAGACAATAGACAGGGCCGTTTTTTTCACTGGGCAGTTTGGGCTAGTGCTGCGCTTTGCTGAAGGGCCTCTTGATGTGTGGGGGCCCTTGGGCACTAGCCCAAACTGCCCAGTGGCAAAGACGACTCTGGATGAGGAGACCGCAAGCTCATTTCCCCGCTCACCCGCTGTCGCTGTCCAGACATGCCTCCTTCCGGCTAAGCGCCACTGCAGCGGTTACCAAGGGAACTAGACGCTACCTCTGATACCAATAGCAGTACACCCATCGGAACTCAGCAGAGCCATGTTCAACATGCATAACAAGGTTTACAGGGGATCAGGGTCATGAATATCCCCATCTATAAATAAAAACAGAAACGAGCAGTGGAGATGATTGTAAGCAAGGCATAAAATAGATTATGACAATAATAATCAATGACTCAAATACCACAAGAAAGAGGTTGAATTCCAGATGCATGGCATCACTATTTTGGACCACTACAGGCAGAAGATCATTCCGGATAAAAAAAGATCTATTGGCCGTTACAATATGGATTTCTGCAGATAGTGGGTGGCAGTCCTCAATAAGTGTTCGATGGACCTAATGTTGCTGGTTATAGAAGACGCCAGGAGGATTGTCACCCACACTAGGACCTTAATATCATCTTTTGTGCATCTTTTGTGCAACACAAGAAGGAGATCCTGGTAGCGGACACTACAGCAGACTGGATGGTTAAATTGGATAATCAGATCACCGTGTTCAGAGAAAATCAAGAAGGACAAACTGAAACAGGTCCTGCTCGATTATGATGAGAATCGTGTATACACCTGGTATTCGGGCACACAGAGATTCTATAAACGTGGCTTTACTAAAAAGCAGAGAGTTCCCCGTGCCCATGGCGATCTGGTCGAGACCTCCAGAAGTGAGAATACTGCTAAAACTGACAGTGATTCCGCACCCTCTACCCGTGGCAGTTTTTTAGACAGACCCCCGCTGGCGAGAGGTGGGGCAACCAGCGAAGAAGGGGCAGAGGACGCGACGGGGGAGGACCAGTGCCGGAGAATACAACACGCGCTCTCCCCAAAGAGAACTAGTGTTCAATTTGTTTAAAAGAGTGTTGACTGAACTGAAAATATCCATTTTGAGTAAAGGGTTATCTTTTACACCATCCATAGACTTTGATGCCTTCAAATGGAAAGTTGATTTATACTAGTTTAATTGTCAACTCAAGTTGAAAGAGCATTTTCAATTTCAGCAAAATTCTCCTAGTGCCATCCCTGTGTAATATCAGAAGTCCAAGTCAAGATCTACATTTGAACCTCAGGGACACAATCCCTCAATCAAAACCTTCACACGGTTGATGGATGAAGCCGTGGATAAAGAAGTTCAGGCATTTCCGAGAATTAATTCCAATATTTCGGCAGAGGAAAAATGGGCTTTACGGACTTTGTCATCCTATGGTGACATAGTTATTCACCCGCAGACAATGGCGGGACAGTTGTAGTGCTGGACATTGATGAATATCGTGATGAGCTCGCTGGACAGCTTGCTGATTCCACCATCTACCATCGTCTCTCTGGAGATCCGACTGTTGAATTTGCAGCACTGCTTAACAACATCCTGAATGAGGCAGATGGACGTCTCCCATTACAAGTAGCCCAAGCTTTAACAACTAAGAACCTCAAAGTACCCATCTTATACTCTCTGCTGAAACTGCATAAGAACCCAAGGCACCCCCCAGGATAGGCCGATAATTTCGGCAAGGGGGTCCCTTTCACATCCAGTGGCTGAATTCTTGGACTTGTTCCTACAACCCTGTATTCACAAACTGAACTCCTATTTGCGGGATACTAGCGACCTCTTGGTCAAATTAAGTGTTTTCCAGGATCCCCTCAGGCATGACTTTGTGTACAGTGGATGTTGTTTCACTGTACACGTGTATAACGCATGTTCAGGGCATTCAAGCAGCCTGTGAACTAATTAACCAAGATCGGGACTACAATGGTCCACTTTAGTTACTATTCAGACGTCTGTTGCAGTTTATTTTGACTAAATTATTTTCTTTTCAACAGGGTATTTTATTTACAGATTGAAGGGTGTGCATGGGGTCGCCAGTGGCACCATCATTTGCCAATGCGTTTATGGCCTCCATTGAAACCTCTTTATTCTACAACAACGTCGCCTGTTGGGAGAAATGATTAATTTTCACACGTTTCAAAGATAATGTTCTTCTGTTTTGGGATGGCCCGATATTAACACAAGAAATAAGCATGTAAAATTTACATTTGAATGCAGAAATCAACAAATCCATTATTTGGTCGTGTCTTTGTCTGTTCACAATGGCACTTTATTAACATCTTTATATGAAAAACCAACAGACAGGAATACCTTGCTCTTGTCATCAAGCCATCATCAACCCTCACTCAAGAGGGGGATACAACGACAGTTACAAAAAACCATTCAAAGGTAATTGCTCATAAAGGCCCAATGGGGCCACAGTTCCTAATCTATGAATCCAGCGGCTTTCCCACTGGAGTAGTAGTCTCTCCCGATCACCGCCTCTCGGTGGGATATGGTCAATCCCCATCCACTGGATATCCCTCAGGTCATGCTGTTTTGTTAACCAATGTCTGGTGACTGGTTGCTCAACTGTCTTCTTTTCCAGAATTTGTTTAATGGCAGAGCGGTGCAATGTCAGCCTTTCCTTCAATTTCCTTATGGTTTTACCCACATATGTAAGACCACATGGGCAGCAAATAGCATAAATGATAAAACTGCTAGAGCAGTTGATAATATGACGGATTTTGATGGTTTGCCCTGTCCAATGATTCATGAATGTTGGTCCTGTCAGCATTTGGTTACAAGTGAGACATCCTGTGCATTTATAGCACCCTGGTTGTCAAGAAAGGAAGGTGTTCTTTGGAGTCTCTGATGTGCTAGTAATATTGTTTTCGCAGAGCCATTCCTTCAAATTTCTGCCCCTAGTATGATTGGGAAGAATGGATATCTTCTTCAATGCTGGTAAAGCTGGATCAGAGGTGATAATCGGCCATAAGGTTCTAGAGGCATGCTTGTGAAAGAAGCTCAAGTGGTTGTACCTGGTTACCCAGGGCAACCTATCATTCAAAGGAGATTTAGGTATGGAGACCAATAGCGAGTCTCTTGGAGTTTTGTCAATTTTCCTTTTCACCTGTCTTAGAATTTTGGGGTTATAGCCCCTATCCACGAATTTTGATAATGCATCTGATATTTGTTGCTTAGCCACCTCTGGACTACTATTAATTTGTTTAATCCGAACTAGTTTGGAAAGCGGTAGCCCCTTAATTAGAGATGGTGGCTGTGGGCCAATAGTGGTAAATGCCGATCCGTAGGTTTAGTAAATAATGAGGTCGTTAAAGTACCATTACATACTCCGATGCAGACGTCCAGGAAATAAATCTCACTGGTACTTTTAGTGTATGTAAATCTCAATGTACCATCCTGAGCATTAGCATTTGACATCATGGACTCAAAGACATCGTCCGGCACGGTCCACAAAATCAAAATCTTGTCTATAAACCGACGGAAAAGTAAAATATTTTGACAATAGTCCGCATTATTCAAAAATAAAATAATTTTGCAAACATGAATGCATTCGCATACATCGGGGCCACTGAGGACACCATTGCACAACCCTGCTTTTGTAGGAACATCTGGTTGTCAAACGTAAAGAAATTGCAGGTTAATACCATCCTCAACAACTGGATAAATAGATTCACAGGAGGACCTTGATACAAACTGCTGTTGTTGATCAGATTTTTAGTGGCCTCAATCCCCTACTCATGGGGGATGTTGGTATAGAGGCTCACTATATCCACGGAGCACAGTATGAGGTTAGATGGTATCTCCTTTAAGGTGTTAAGGGTATTCAACAAGTCCGTGGTATCTTTTAAGTAAGTCTCCTGTGATTGCACTATGGGCTGTAGATGCCAATCCAGAAATTGTGAAATGGTTTGAAACAGAGACCCTTGGGCAGAAATGATAGGGCTGCCCGGGGGATTTAATAAGCACTTGTCTACTTTTGGAAGAGTATACATAAGTGGGGTAATTGGATGTTTTACCAAAAGAGAATCCTGCAATTTCTTAGAAATGTGATTATCTTCCACAGCATTATCCAGAATCTGAGACAATCTGAGACATCTATCCAGAATCTGAGACAACTGTTGTTGGTATTTCAATGTAGCGTCACAGTCCAGTTTCTCATACACATTGTTATCTGATACATTTCCGATAGATATTGGGTTTTATCTTGCACCACAATACTGCCGCCTTTATCCGCTTGGCGGATCACAATGCTATCATCATTACTGAGATTGATCAAAGCAGTCCATGGGCTGTGCAAAGATTAGAATTGCAAGATGGCATTTGTTCTGCCGATTTATCTATGCTCTCCTCCAACAATTGGGTGAAACATTTTAGCGATATA
>WWET01005662.1:44642-57965 GCA_011038615.1 Limnodynastes dumerilii
AATAATAAAATATATAACAATAATATTAATAATTAATTAAAATAAATCTGGTCATCAAATTTAATCCTCTATTTCACAACCTTGACCTCACCTGAGGCTTTCGTGATCTGGGACACAAGGGGTTAATCACAACAGCCAGTCTGTTCTGCAATGACTAATGCCCCTTATCCACCCCAAATATGACTTATTACTAAGGAACTGCTACCACCAAGACTATTCACAGGTGGTCTTAGGTTCTCCTTTACACAAATCTAACACAATTATGCTTTATCAGAATTATCATCAACTCAGTATGATCCCTTCTGTTACCATTAAGTAGCATTTAATAACCAAGCTGGTCTGACACGTGAATCCATAAGAACACAGAGACATGAACTTATTACTTGATATTTAATATGATAAGAATCCCAATGCATATTTACAAAAGAAAAGAATAACAAAATGGACATACAACATGTAAAACAGTGTCTTATGAAATAAAAAGGGGAAAACACAGAAAGACTTACACAAAGATCTTCCCTGCCTGGGATCAGCAGAATACTTATAGGGAACACTTCCTTCCTTCAAAGATCCCCTGAGCTGAACAAAGTTATGTATCTGGACTACACTTTATAAAAGCTCCTCTCCAACAGCCCCCACTTCTGTGATGAGTGACAGGTCTGTTTCTGGACAAACTGTTCATCAGAGATCGGGCTTTTATGACCCTTACCCTCACAATATCCTGATACATTTACAACAGGGGCTATAACCTGATAGGAGCTCTAACACGTTCTGCCCGACTACCTTCAAGCTATTGCTATAAAACAGAAACAGACCCTGGCCAAATACAGGTCAAACTATATCCTGATATTAATTTATATACAAGATATTTGACTTATATCCTGACACTCTAGTTTATACAAAAAAGAAAAAATGTCAACAAATATATTTCAGTTCATTCAAGTTTTAAATGCTATCACTGTACAGCAGGGGGCACTCAAACATATGGAAAAGCATTGGGTGAGTGTACTAATAAAAAAGAAGTTCTTATTTAGAAAATAAAATAGCCGTATACTGAAGAATAGCATTCATTTAAATATTGAGTCATACAGATTGACTTGATTCAGTCTTGTTCTGTAGTTTGTTTTCAGCTCCACGCAACCCTAGAGTTTTATTATGCACTCCTTTAATGATCTCAATGCACTCAATTTAGAGACTTTTTACTACTTTTTGTGCTCTAGCACACTATTAGATTAATGAAAATCAGAGGCATCAGGCCTGCGGACTGTATGCATAGAATATTAGACACAAACCTGCCCTTTGGCCTTAGGCCAGAAACATAAAGGAATCTGACTTCCTAGCCCACAATGTTTTATAATCCCCAAGCTAAAGCCTAAGTATCAAGCAGCTGCACCACTGACTTTTTAATGAAATGAAGGGGAAAAAGTGCAATGGTGGGAGTCATCTGACAGTGCAGAAATGTTTCTCTGCAAATGAACTCGCAGCTTGAGAATCCAATTCCACAGACTGCTTTAAGATAACGATAAAACGAGTGTTCCTTTCATTTCTTGCTTCTTGTCTGTCATCACAGTAGCCAAAAAAAAGCCACAAGGCACCCTGTGCTAAACATATGAAGATTTACATGCACATTCATTAAGGATTTTACTTCTAGGAAACTGAGACAGAGTAATACCACCTATGATATGATAAATTTATTCCAATCCTAGAACAACAAATTTCCTATCAACAGAAAGAACATACAGAACTTATATGACAACTACATATTTACAATGTACTTTGACTAGACTGATGGTATATTAAGCATAATGTAAAAAAATATCATAATTGTGACACTATAAAATAAAATTAATTGTAAAAAAATATCATAATTGTGACACTATAAAATAAAATTAATCACAAAACAAAACTAAAGAATGGCTTAAAATGGATCCAAAATCTATGATAAAAATGTAGTTTATATCATTATTTTTTGTATTTGTACATTTCTGAAGTATTTTCGAGCAGTTTGACACCTACGGATGGATCTTCGGGCGTACAGATTATCATACAGTAACATCTGGCACACGCAAGAAACAGACGAATTCCACAATTAGCGTGTGCAATTCAGCTGTCGTACTGAGCTGAAGATCAGGTCCCTGATTTGTGCGCCAATTCAGGTAAATGGCTTAGTTTACTAAGAAATACTTAAAGTTCTGTTAATCAGAAGACAATGTGTTACATGCCACCAGTCACTTACCTCCTTATTCTCTGACCAGGCATCAGAAGAACTACCTCTCCATCGACCTTCGGACTGTGCTATTGAACTTGTTCCTGAGGCAGAACTCCCTAAGGGGAGATTATTCTCACTCTCTTGCCCAGAGTCCTCTGTGATGGAAGAGTATGTTCGAGACAACCTCTGTAAGGGCTTCATCCGTCCCTCCAAATCCCCGGTTGGAGCTGGATTCTTCTTTGTGGCCAAGATTATCGGGCATTGAATAATATCACCATCAAGAATACTTATCCTCTCCCATGCATCTCTGATCTCTTCGATCAACTGAAGGGAGCAGTAATCTACTGAAAGATCAACCTCTGGGGAATTTACAATCTGCTCAGAATTCATGAAGGAGACAAATGAAAGACAACCTGGTCATGCCCTTCGGGCTCTGCAATGCTTTTTTCCTTCTTCCAGGACCTCATTAATGAGATACTTCGGGACTAGCTTGGTTGATTCATTGTCGTTTACTTGGATGACATTCTCATCTTTTCTTCAGATCTTTTTTTACTTCGGAAACAAGTCAGACAAATCCTCACTCGTCTCAGGGAGAACCATCTCTTTGCCAAACCTGAAAAATGTGAATTTGAGGTAAATACCGTAACTTTTCTTGGCTATGTGAGCTCTCCAGAAGGCTTCTCCATGGACCCTGCCAAGGTGAAAGCGATCTTGGATTGGGTGCAACCCAGTAACCTGAAGGCCACTCAACGTTTCCTTGGGTTTTCAAACTATTACAGAAGATTTATTAAAGGTATTTCAGTCCTGGTCACACCCATTTCTGATCTTACCAAAAAGGGGGCAGATCCGAGCAAATGGTCCTCTGCAGCTGTCAAGGCTTTTCACGCCCTGAAGAGAGCATTCATCTCTTCTTTCATCCTCCGGCTTCCGGATCCTGAACTGCCATTTATTGTCGAGATGGATGCCTCCGACGTGGGTGCTGGGGCAGTCCTGTCCCAGCAAGACCCTGCATGATCATAAATCTTATCCCTGTGCTTACTTCTCCAAGAATTTATCCCCTGCCGAAAGGAACTATGATGTAGGTAACAGGGAATTACTCACCATCAAAATGGCTTTTGATGAATGGAGGCATTGGCTGGAGGGGGCTGCGCATACCATTATCATTATCACAGATCATAAGAATTTAGCTTATATTGAAGCTGCAAAGAGATTGAATCCCAGACAGGCCAGATGGGCATTGCTTTTTACCAGGTTCAACTTCATCATCATGTATCAACCTGGCTCACAAAATAAGAGAGCTGATGTGCTGTCTCACTCGCTTGTTCCGGAACATGCTCCCGCCTCTCCCCCCTGCCCATTGTGCCGTCTACCTCAATCATCGTGGGTCTCACTCAAGACCTCCATTCTCTCATCTTGAAGTCGCAAGAGCAAGCTCCTACTTGGAAGCCACACAACCGGCTCTTTGTCCCTCAGAAATTAAGACAGTTCTTATGGAGACTCATTCTTGTAAGGCTGCTGGTCATCCGGGGTCCAGAAGACGCTTGAATTCCTGTCTTGCATTGTCTGGTGGCCTGCCATGACTAAGGATGTCAGGAAATTCGTCAACTCTTTCACCACTTGCACTCAGAACAAGTCTCCTTGCTCTCATCCAACAGGTCTTCTCCTTCCTTTACCTATTCCGAGAAATCCATGGAATTTGTGACAGACCTCCCCAATTCTTCCGGTAACACCACCATCTGGGTTGTCATCGACAGATTCAGTAAGATAGCCCACTTTATACCCTTACCTCTGCCGAAGAGTTAGCCAATTTTTTTGTCGACCACATCATCCGTCTTCATGATCTGCCTTCAGACATTGTCTCAGACAGAGTTTCTCAATTTATCGCCCGATTTCTGGCGTGCCTACTGTAAGCTCTTTCATATCAATGTCAGCCTATCATCTGGATATCATCCACAGTCTAACGGCCAGACGGAACCGGTTAATAAGAACCTGGAACAATATCTTTGTTGCTACACTCCAAAGTTTCATGATAACTGGGCACAGAATCTGGCTTGGGCTGAATTCGCTTACAATAATGCTTCTCACAATGGGCCTGATCCTGAACTACGCCGATGCGCTGTGCTTACTAAAGCACAGCGTATCGGCGTTCACTTACCCCGACACTCCCCCTGTGCAGGCGTATGGCCCCTTCCTTACGCCGGCTGAAGGCTACCCTAACTTTAGATGGCATAAGGAAGGGGCCATACGCTCGCACAGGAGTGTATGGCTGCCTAGCCCGCCCACCCACCTTCATTAAACTACCTCCCCCCACCCACCTACACTAACCTAAATGTAGGGACACTGGGGGACGTCCCCTCCAGCGTCCCTATGGCGCTGCTATGGACGCCCGATCCACGATAAAAAAAGTCGATCTTACGTTTACGCCCGCCGTCCAAGCGACGGCGGCCGTAGTTCAGGATCAGGCCCAATGCCACTAAGGTTTCTCCATTTTTCTGCACCTGGGGATATCACCCCTGAGTGAATTCCTTTCTCCAGCCTGATAGCCAAGAACATTAAGTCTATCTGGACCAGGGTAATGCGATCCTTACAGCAAGGAGCTTTCTCATCTAAAGCCAGAACGGATCTTTACAGAGCTAATCATTTATTTAAGGTGGGCGACAAGGTATGGTTGTCTACCAGAAACATTCGCCTCCGACAACCTTGCAAGAATCAAGTCCCCATTATATCTTAGTGCTTTTCTTGCATTCACGAGTGCCCCATTTTGGTCCTGACTTGCTCCTTGCCTGCCTCCTCTCAATGTCTCATTACCCCACT
Source organism: Limnodynastes dumerilii (assembly GCA_011038615.1). Taxonomy (NCBI): domain Eukaryota; kingdom Metazoa; phylum Chordata; class Amphibia; order Anura; family Limnodynastidae; genus Limnodynastes; species Limnodynastes dumerilii. Next base: position 49,666 of record WWET01005662.1, read on the forward strand.
CTCCCACCTTAGTGTTTACTTTTCTCTATAGTTCCCTGCCTATCTTGAGTGTTTGTCTTTGTTGACCCCCCTGGGTCCTCGCTGGCTTGGGTGTATGTGTGTGTGTAATCCCTGGTTTGTCCATTTGTCTTGTCTGTTCCGTTAACCCCTTCTCATCCATGGTATCTGTTATTCGTTCTTTGTTTTTCGTCACTGTTCAGTCTCTTCTGACCCAGTCTATTTCCTTCTTCCTACTCCACCTTGCTCCTGGCTTTCCAGTTTCCTGCTTTAATTCATCCTCTCTCCCAGGTGTTGCTCCAGGGGCCGCAACCTGTGGGTTTTCTTGCAGCCCAGACTATCCCCACTATTAGGGGCTCTAGTGAAGACCAGATTATCGTTAGACTCCACGCCCTGGTCGCCACGTCCGTCTTTTTCAAAATCTGCTCTGCCACAGCTAGTCATCAGGAATTCCAGAAATACCAAGTCCTGCTCACGGCTGTCCCCTGGTACCATAACACAATGTACTCCATTTAGACATACACAGTAAATAAGTTGGCAGTATATTAGTGTACAAAAACCCCAAATACTTATTTATGGTGGTAAAGTAATGACATTACAGAAAAGTTCACTTTGATGGCTACCGCAACTAGGTCATGAGGTTCCACTGCATGAAGTGTTACTCAAATATACTATCCGTTCTTTTATATGTTTGAACAATCTTGGAATCAATGGAAGCTTTCATCCATCCTATTTAAGAAACTGAATAACACTATCCCCTAAATTTGTGGAATATTTTTAAACATCCAGGACTATTTGGGAGTGTTTGAGTTTACACCTGTATGTCGCTATTGTTTTGCACATTAGTTAGGATATTGATTGATTTTATATATGTATGGTGGTTATATTTTGTGTGTGCCTAAAGCTATTTTTATTTTATTTATTTATTTACTTCAAATATTTATAAATTTTTCACATATCTCTAGTGCTTTTTCTGCCCGATATAGTATATTTTGTTGATATTTTTAGGAAGGACAGGGACCCTTTCATTGGTTAGAGACTGCTGCATGAGCACAATAGCGCATTTAAAGTGGTACACTTCCTTTTTTCTATGAAGTGTTACTTTTAACTGTGCTACTTGCATGCAGTGTATGCAATCTTTTTCACCCAAACATAATGCTGAGCAATAGGAAAGCAGGTTACATACTGTAATAGCAATCTATCTCACCCCTATTATACGGACTATTTCACAGCAATTTTGCTTATTTCCAGTTGTAAGTGAAAATGTTGTTCAAGCTAAGAAAAGCATTTTGTCACTTTTCTCCTTAATATGAGCGGTATATAATGGTAAAGAGTACGATTCTTTTCTCTTTTTATCTTCAGGTAATACATATTTTTTTTCAATATATATATATATTTTTTTTTTTAACAAATAGAGAGATATGGGGCTAGCACCATGTTGAACTGCAGGGGGAAGAAAATAAAAATGTGCAAAGAGGTTTAGTGGAGGAGTTATGTTTAAAAATAAAGTTTTAAAAGCTGTTCAATATTTGTGAATAGTAAACAAAAATAGCCAGTAGTTTCCCTGCATGATTTTTTTTTTTTTACAATTGTTTTGTACCCCTCATATTCCAGTATGGTTTGTCCATATCCATGTGCAATAACTCCTAAATCTGGATCAGCCCCATTGATTACAGTAAAGGATTGATTTATTAATATTAATTATTTAACTGGTGCAACTTGTGGTCAGGATTGCTCTGCTCCACTGCTGTACAAATGAACTGTATGGGAGAGAAGATAGTAAGAAGCCATTTCTTAAGCATACTACAAATATGGGATTAGGTTCTGTGGTCAGATGAGACAATAATTGAGTTCTTTCACTTTTCAGCATCTTTCTAAAATGGAAGACTGGAAGGATGTTACAAATTATAGAGAGCAAGAAAAATTGATTCTGTCTACTAGAAAACGAAATGTTTGTCATACCATCACTTCTCCCATTGATTTAATTGAAAAACAATAAATCCCCATAAACTTCCCATGTGTGATGTGTGTGTGTGATCCCCTGTGGCACTCACCTCTTAACCAAACAACTAAAATAAAACACAGAGGGCCTGGTCCAGACCTACACCAGCTGCCGTTTCTACAGCAGGCATAAGCGTAAGATTGGCTGTTTTGCAAATCTGCGCATGCGCCGGCAGATGTTTTTCAGTGTAGTTAGGAATTTTTCTAAGTCTGGATCGGGCTTCCCTAACTGTAGCGTAGTTACTGTGCAAGGGCCGTGCCAATGTTACGAGCACCATAACTACGCTACTGTTAGGGAAGGTAGGCGGGGGGAGGCAGGGAAATTAGGCAGGAAGAGCAGGGTTAGGACATTACGAACAGGTCCTGCCATAGTTAGTACTCACATCGCTTCATTGTAGCTCTGGATCAGGCCCAGAGACCGTAACTTTGGGAACTATAAAATTTTATTATTAACATACTCATAATTAAATTAATCAACTATCAATGACTATAAAAGATATCATAATAATTACCTTAAATTTTTGATAGTGGCCAAAGAAAGCAGATATCAAAGAAACACACAAAATATCAACAATGACATTTACAATACAATACTGGTAATAATTTTAGAACTAAGCAAAGCTGCCAACAGGCGCACCAACCCTCGGCATAAGACCTCATTTAAGTGTAAATGAGACCGCATGAATGTGCGCGTCTACTGCCTCGGGCAATACCACCTCCAAACAAACAGGTCAAAGATAGCTACCATCTGTAGCATCTTAGCAGACCCGCAATCAGCACCATTCAACACAATGAAAGACAAAGGTAAAATAATATTTCTGCTTTCTGCCAACAGGCGCACACCACCAACCCTCGGCATAATACCTCATTTAAGCGTAAACTAGACTGCCCGCATGTTTGTTTCTACTGCCTCAGGCAACACCACCTCCATACAAACAGATCATAGATAGTTACCATATGTAACATCTTAACAGCCCCATTCAACACAATGAAATACATAAGTAATATATTCCTGCTTTCCGCCAACATTAACCTCAAATTGATTTATTAACTAAGTACCATTCAATGGGGAGGGAGGTGAAAATTCCAAGGAGAAGGAGGCGGATCCCACTGCCCAGGGAGTTTAGAAAACTCAGACACCCCTTTTCCTCCCCCCTTACCAGCAGGTAACCAATGACAGCAGGAAGGGTGAGTGACAACATTAAGCCCACCCACACACACACAGGAAGTTTAATCTGTTTCCAGTTAAATTTTATTAACTCTCTGCTATTCTTCACTTCTATTATTTCTAATTATCCATACCACCACTTCTATATGTCCATACCATCACTTCTAAATGTCCATATCATCACTTCTATATGTCCATACCATCACTTCTAAATGTCCATACCGCCACTTTTAAATTTCCACTTTGACCACTTATCCATATATAATATCTAACCAACATTAACAATATGGAGCAAATCGACAAAGCAGAATGACACTCAACAGACCTCATGACATTATTGTTGCAGGAAGTTGTTCTACCAAGTACTAATCTGCAGGGGATAAATACTTCTGTGTTGAAATAAAACAGTCAAAATAAATTCCTTTATTAACAGTTATAATATGGGTATGACATAAAATGCTGAACATAATCACATCATAGCAAAACAATGTTTTCTAATCATAGAAATATTACTGTTTAATAAAATGAAAGATATCATTATCCAATACATAATTCAGCTATTTTTTATATAACATAAATCACTGAAGCAACATTTAGATGATTCTACTTTTAAAACCTAAACAAGATGGGTGTGAGATGTGAGCTTTGTGTTAAATCGCTGACAACCTGACGGTAACCTGCTGGAATTTTAGTGCTCATAGGGTTTACTTATAGGTACTCTTCTGGGGGCCAAAAGCATGGACAGAACAGAGGAGAGAGTAGACAAGGAGCAAGAGCGAGGACATGGGGCCTGATCCAAATACCCTAAGTTCTGAAATGTGCTTGCAGAAGTCAGGCGATTTTCTGAAAGCACACATGCATTCGCCAGATGTTCCGCATCAGAACTCCTATAGTACAGGACTTAGGGCCGAACCCTAAAGAACAGCCGCCAGGGGAATTACGTACATGTCGTACATAATTCCCGTTATGAAGGTTGTGCACATGCTTACAACCTTCTTACGACGCCATAAGGGCCGATGTACGCAACATACATTACGTACGCCAGCTGTTATGAAAAGGGGGCTTTCACCCCCCAGTACGCATATCTTATCTCTGCCGTAAAAGCGGAGATAGACATGCTAATTAGGGGATGGGACGGGGCGGTGGAAGCCCTGTCATGATCAGCGATGCTGTCATAAGGCCGCAAACCTGATCGTAACTGTTAGGGTAGGAATCTGGACACATAAGTGTCCAGATTTACTATCGACAGCGGGGAGTGCACGGGGCTTGCACTCCCCACTACACTGCCGACCGTAACGACTGGGAAAGGGGAGTTCCACAAATTCTTCATGCCTAATGCCCACCAGATAGGGGACAGGCATGAAGATCCTCATAGGGTTTTAAGGCAGGGTACGTGTGCAGAACTCGGTATGTGAGAGGGGAGTGACAGGGGACTTCACTCCCCACTCATGTGTGGACTTACTAACGTCCGTGCATACGGAAAAGGTACAGAGGTCAGGATAAGGTTCAAGGTAATGAACTATGCCTATGGAATGTATGTATGCATGTATGTTTTTATACTAGTCGAGGTTTTCTATTGGTCTTCTACTAGGTTGTTTTTTTTTAATTTTAATCATAAAGTCTTGCACACATTTGGTGAATCATGTCATATAGCAGTGCTTGGAAACTTTTCTGACCTTCAATAAAATTTCATTTGTCCTGAAATTTGTTATTGATATAATTTAAAATATAAAGGTATAGTAAAATGAGTATTAGTTAAGGTAATGGGCAAACCATAGTCTATTTTAACACACACTACAATTGTAAAATTCACAAACAGCACATTAATAGTCTGTCTGAGAAAAGTTTCATTGGTATTTTATGCAAACTGTCAATTGGTACTCAATGTTTGCACAAAGCTACTCAATAATTGTTGACTGAAATTTCAATAGGAAAGCAGCAGTGATTGAGAGGGGATTAAGAAAGAAGTCTGGTAATTTAAAAACATGGCAGCAGTGAAAATTTCTAAGCAGCAGGTGTCTATCTAGAGATGTGAGTAAGCCTATATCAAGGACTATTGATTTTTATAGAAAATAGTATCCCATTAATAGGAAATTAGAAAAGAGATTCTTTAACACTGCAGTTTACTTCAGTCCTGGACTGCACAACATTAATAGTCGCACAGTATTGTGTATAATGTAATACAATGGAGTGCTGCATCAAATGTCTGGAAAAACACATATTTTATGTTTTGCAACCCACGGGTGTCCTACAGCAAGAAAGAAAAAAACCTCATCCTGCTATTTCATTTACTTATACATCGAACTTTAATCAGAACATTTTTATTTATCAAATATCTCTGTCTGACTCCTTGCCTGGGCTAACCTGACAATATATATTTCTAAATAAATAGAATGAAATGAATGCTCAATCTTTGCACTGCTGCTGGAACAAAATCAGTTTACACACTGAAACAAGATATTTAATACATCATTAATTAACCACTCGTTATTATAGTTTTTCTTATTGTGATATGTTGGCTCGAATTGTCTATGATCAAGGCTATCCTGTGCTAAGCATACAGAATTTCCAGCATGTCAGGTGATGGCAAGTCGGACAAAGGACAATACGTGGCTGGGTCACCCTCTATCCTGGTCTTCATATTATATAAAGGGGACAACCACTGAAAATGTTCATACCTGGTGCTGGCAGGGTCAAGATATCTTTCTTAGGTAACAATATTGTTGTTTGGAGGACAGATATATAATATGCCTATTTGCAGATAATACAAAGATATGGGATGATCTAGGTAGACTGGAGGAATGGTCAAGAGTGTGGCAACTGCAGTTTAATGCCAAAAAAATTTAAAATCATGCACTTGGGGCACAAAAACCTTAAAGCTCAATATATCATTAACGGCACTACATTAGAAACTACTGAGGAGGAAAGGGATCTAGGAGTCATTATTTCATGTGACTTAAAGGTAGCCAAGCAATGTAACAAAGCAATGAGGCAAGTCAGATGCTTGATTGCATAGGGAGAGGAATGTAGTAGCAAAAATAGAGAAGGGAGAGGGGGGATATGATAGCAGCTTTCAAATATATCAAGGGTTGTGACCGGCTAGAGGAGGGTGGCATTTTTCAAATGAAGAGGTGTAGTAGAACACGAGGGCATAAATATAAACTGGATGGTGGTAGATTCAGAGGAAATGTGCGGATAAATTACTTCACTGAATGGGTGATAGATAAGTGGAAAAGCCTCCCATCTGAGGTGATTGAGACTAACACTGTAGAACAGGTTAAACATGCTTGGGATAAATATAAGGATATCCTAAATCTCAAACTAAATTGAGAGTAACTAGGGTCTAGGGTCAGTATAGTTTTAAATAAACAACTGGGCAGACTGGATGGGCCATGTGGCTCTTATCTGCCATTGCTTTCTATGTTTCTATATTTCAGATCAGCAGGCGTTGCACTATTGGTATGGGCCATTTCAATAGTTAACTTCAGAGCCAGACAGTTTTTAATATGTTACTTAAGCTATTGTGAGCAACCTCTGGTCTTTTTAAAGAACAAGGTCTAAATCAAATACCCTAGCGTGTCCCTGTCAAATGTGAATAATTACAATGCAATGTTAATTATTTAAATTGTACAACATGTATTATATTGTGTGTATATGGAAGTGATGTCATGTATTTGCTTGTAGGGGGTGAGTTATGCATAAATGGGAGAGGTACAAGGTTGCATTTGGGCATTGTGGCCAGGATTCACACCAGCGGACGTATTGCACATACTTCCTTATTTTAAAGATAATAGCTACTACGCATGCGCAGTAACTATTTTACGTAATCTACGTATTGTTTCTTTGCCTTAGTTTGCGTATATGCGGTCTTAAAAACAACATATACGCAATCTACGTAACAAAACGATATGTAGATTACGTAAAATAGTCTATGAAGAATCCTACATATGGTTACTAAAAGTGACATATTGCTACATTGTATTTTATATATGAATCAAAAGCTGCTACAGAGTTCTATTGAGCAAGCTATTAGACTTCAACATCTTGGCTGGCTCTGGATTATAAGAATACATATAATTGGGTACCTTCATGCTTGATAGAGTTGCCATTTAATTCCTTTTCACCTGTAATCTCACAATTCACCATTTGTATGGATTTGAGTCATTTGGAACTCATATTTTCAATCTAATTTATGTGAAATATATAGATTATTTTTTAGATGGCATTTAGTTGATCAAAAACTGGTTGGAGAATAGGGAACAGAGAACTGTGATAAATGAAACTTATTCTAATTGGTCAAAAGTTTTAAGCGGTGTACCTCAAGGTTCGGTGCTGGGACCACTCTTTTTTAATATATTTATTAATGACCTTAGTAATGGTTTAGAGGGCAAGTTTTCCATTTTTGCAGATGACACTAAACTATGTAAGGTAATAGAATCTGAGCAAGATGTAGCATCTTTGCAGAGGGACTTGAGTAAAGTGGAGGATTGGGCGGCCAAATGGAAGTTGAGGTTTAACATAGATAAATGTAAGATTATGCATTTAGAGATCAAAAACAAGCATGCAATCTATAAATTAAATGGGGTAAATTTAGGAGAAACTTTAATGGAGAAGGATTTGGTAGTGCTTGTGGACAATAGACTTAGCAATAGTGCTCAATGCCAAGCAGCAGCTGCAGGGGCCAATAAAGTATTAGCATACATAAAAAGACGGTGTAATTTTGCCACTATATAAATCATTGGTAAGGCCTCATATCAAATATGCAGTTCAGTTCTGGGCACCAATCCATAAAAAAGACATTTTGGAACTAGAAAGGGTTCAGAGAAGGGCGACAAAATTGCTAAAGGGTATGGAGTCATGAGGAAAGGCTAGCCAGTTTAGACATGTTTACTTTAGAAAAGAGGCATCTATGAGGAGATATGATTAATATATACAAATACATCATGGGTCAATACAGAGAACTTTCAAAGGAACTTTTTACCCCAAGGACTGTACACAGGACACGGGGGCACCCACTAAGAGGAAAAGAAGTTTCACAACCAGCAAAGGAAAGGGTTCTTCACAGTAAGGGCAGTCAGGATGTGGAATTCACTGCCAGAAAAGGTTGTGATGGCAGCAGGGGCGGCCCTGCCCT
>WWET01005662.1:58150-69929 GCA_011038615.1 Limnodynastes dumerilii
AAAAAAACCCACACAAAAAAGGACCCTTTATTTTCTTTTACATTTTTTTTAAACATTTTTTTTACTTTCTTTTTTTATTTTTTTATTTATTTCTGCAAGCTGGCCTGGCAGCCAGGCTTGCATTTTGGTTGCGAATGCCCCGCGTGGGGCCACAGAAGCAAGTACAAGGCCGCCAGGTCCATTATCCTGGCGGCCCTGTACTGTCCTCCGCGGCCCCGCGCGGGGCCTTCACTTCCAGGCACCGTGCTGTCACATACACAGTGCCCGGACTGCTGCGTCCAGGCACTGTGTATGTGTTGCTATGGAAACACAGCGCCATTCAACGCCTATTGCCTAATGCCGCCCACAGTTGCTCTTTAGCATGCCTATCCCCCCACCCCTTCCTTCCTCCATAATGCTCCTCCAAACATAGTCAGTGGCAGTAAGTAGTAATCAGGCCTGAGTCACTGCATTTATGGGTGTTTCTTGACGTTTATGTAAGGTTAAGCCAAGCATTTCCAATCTTAATAATGTTATTTTGCTAAACTGGAAATTGTTTACCCCTTTACTATACTGCCTCCCAAAAATCTCCCTACCTTTCTTTGGTATATAAAATGTTTCTCATTCAGCTGGCAATTTAACTTAAACAATAAAATGCTAGGTCCCTTCACTTCCTTAAATGTCATTATCTTCATAAGTGGTCTTTTTTATGAAGATAATAACATTTTAAAAGACAATGGCATTTTAATAATTACAATGTGAGAGGTGGAGAAGGTGAAGAACATTATTGTGGTGGATTGAGGTTAGTAGATGGATTAAGATGAACTCCTCTGAAATTACATTGCTAACTACGATAAAAATAAAATAAAAAAAATATAATGAAACTGTCAATAAAGCTTGGTATTAAATTATGCTGAAATTAGTAGGGGACAAAGTTGTCTTGGTGATAGAAAATATAACATATTAAAAAAAAACTAAATATTTTTTACCCAAATTACTGGTCATTGCAGTAAAACATTGGAAAATATAAATGTCAAACTATTAATGCAGAGTGGGCTTCATTTTGGAACAAGCTCATTCCTAACTAATTTATAGTCGGGTTCATTATACAGAGGACATAGACTTGTTCACACAGTGGATGGGGCCCTGACATTCTTTCTGCGTTATCGGGAACTGTTATACTTATAGATAATAATTATATATTGTATAATTATAACAGACAGTTATTTATTTATAGTATCAATCCCTTTTATATCAGATATGGAAGTCAGTTCTACAACAGCTTCCTATTACAAATTATTAAATGGCAGACTTTTTTTCTGAACACCAAAAGTACATACCGGTAATCATAATCTAACTAAATAATCAGCATTTCTTCAAATTGAAGAAAATGTTCTCTAATTTGATCTATTCACTTTTTTTTCAAGATCAACTTCTCTCATTTAGTCCCAGTACTTCCATTAGCAGGATTTTATCTGGGCTGAACCCTTTCTGTGTATTTAACCTATTTGTACATTTAAACTTTGCTTAACAATTTCCCAGAGTACAGCTTGGAAATGGATATAAATTCACAAAAGGGGCTAAAATTTGTATGAGGAAAGAGACATACAGAAAAAACAAGACATTTTCACTATGAGCTTATGAGCAGAGGTGTAGCATGGATTACTGGCACCCAGAGCAGGTGTAGTGTGTTAGGGAGCGGGATGAGCATGTTCCCTGACATTTGCTGGCTTAAAGGAAGTGTTGTTTATACTTAAATGAATATTGATTGTCTGGTTCTTCCCTTCATGCCTCACATTGATTCTTACTGCACTAAAAGTCTGTGGAGAAAAAAAAAGCCCCCCCCATTACATATTTCCCTTTCTATGGTACACATCATTTTTGGTCTCTCCCCCTAATGAAATTCCTGCCTTCTTATGCCCCATCTCCAATACACTTACCCCACTCTGCATCCCCTCCATAAATATGGTCCCCCTAATGCCCCCCTTACATTTACACATCTTCCTCCCTGTCCCCTTTACATTACACATTTTCCCTCACCCCCCTATTACATATCCCCAGTCCTGTCTTCCTTACATTACACATCTATGGACATGGCACATTATATAAAGCACATGGGATCGGATTCAAAACCCTTACGTAAAATAGTTACTACGCATACGTAGTAGCTATAATAAGAAAAATAGGCACGTAAGTAAAAAATTTTGGGGTTATGAATCCGGTCCATAGGGTATCTTATGAATCTGTGGTTTATTTTAGGGGCTTGGAAATGGCACACTATATACAGAGTCCCCATTTTCCATGATATGATTTAAGTAAAGCACCCGTTCATACGATTGCGCCACAAATCGTATTATCTTTTAAAAACTTCCCCTGCTGGAGACACACACACACACACACACACACAACACACAAACGCTGGATAATAGGGTAAAATGAAATAATGAATATCCCTACATTGGTTTATATATTCAAGCATTTTTTAAAAGAGAGGTAATTGATGATTGTCTGACTATGAATAGAGTAACCAATAAACATTTTCCTCTACTACATTTTCATTTTTTAACCTCAGGTAAATATGATCCTGGTAATACGATAGACCTAACTCATGACAATTTCTATATTGGGACCTGCATGTTAAATGCAAGCACTTGCATATGTTTACAGTCTATCTCCAAAAACACTCTCCAATATTCAAACTAACATTGCTGTACAGCAGGAGCATATGTATACTAGACGTGAAGCTTGGTTTTATTAAACTTAACAGAGCGCTTGCCAAGGTTTTCACCTCGAGCAGACAGCTTTCCCAGAGCTTGATGTGTTCATTATTACTCAGTTGCCCCCGGGACTTGTACTCTGCAAATTTAAGATTAAAGTAACAAGTGGGGTTGAATAGTGTTAGCCTCTGTAGGTACTAACAAAGCTGTGACATAAATTCACTGCTACATAGATCAATAGACAGATAAATAGCAATGAAACAGGTCAAAGTTCAAGTAAAGTTCATGCCATGGTACCAAGGTCAGGGCAAGCTGAACTCAAACAGTCTGATTATCAAGCTAACACCAAAACATAAGGGACTGTTTTGAAGTGTATCCATAGAGTAGCCTAGGCTGCCGTATGGATTTGGTGGTTCAGAGGTTCGCATGTTAGAGAGCAGGGCATGTAGGAACCCTGCCTTAGCCATGCCCTTACTGTACAATTTGCATGCATTAGCCCCCCCCCCCCTCATGCATATCTCCTTTTGCATGGGGGGTGGGCACACCTCTTGTGTAAGGGGGCCCCGATCTGCATGGAGTGTAGCCTTGGTAGGCTGCACTCCATTATGGAAATAATGGTACTGCACATACACATCCATACATAATGTACAGTGTAACTTGGCACTCTTACTTATCAATGAATCAGGGCCAGGATGTCCAAGATGGGTAATACCAAAAGCATTGGCATAGTGATTAATTGACTATAAGTAGCAAAGGTGATCCAGAGAAGATGCACAATAAAGGCTGACAAGTCATTTAGCTGCAGTTTCCTAGGCATACTCAGGGGGAGAAACCATTTTAGTACTCAGAGGCCAGCCACGAGTGGCTACATGTTGTATAAACGACTGGATGCTGTTATGACTCTGGGGTGTTCTGAGATCCAAATAGTAGGCTGAAATGAATGCTGATGGTTTATTGTATATTACCAAAACTCTGGAAATTTATAAGCAAGCATATACACTGACAAAAGGAGCAACACATTGGACAGATAAGCAAAGCACAAGGGCACAAGACAGATGGCGAGCAGGAGACAAACACAAGGGAACAAGAAATAAACAGATGAGCTGACCAAATGCAGATACAGATACATTCAGAAAGTTACAAATTATGAGCTGAGTACAGACACTGGGGACAAGTCAAAAGGTAAAAGGTAAGAAAACACAGAAAAACAAGACATACAAAGCACAGAGGGTAACAGACAAAAGACAATAAACAAAATGGGCCTGATCCAGAGCTATGCTGGCTAGCGTGCCGTAATACGGCCAGCGTAGCTCTGGTGTACTCCCCCTGTCACTCCCCCTGTGTGAGCGTAGTTACACACAGTTATGCCTAACTTCAGCAGGCGTAACTGTGTGTAACTATGCTCACACAGGACCATAAAGTGTCTAAACCAGCCCTCCCCTCCTAATTATCCTCCCTCCCCCCGTCCAGCTTCCATAACTACAGCATAGATATGGAGCTGCCTGTCCCTTTGTCTGTAACTTATGCTGTAGTAACGGATGCTAGATCCATGGCTCTCAAATGGCAGAAGCACAATGAGTTCAAGGTGATTAGCAGGATAACAAGGAGCAGAAAATCCACAGTGAGTAATAGGTTAATGTCAGAGAGTTCAGTAGTGTCCTGTTACTCACTGAGGTCAGCGCCAGTACAGAAACGGACCACACCGGACCAGAGGCGTGGAGTCTATCCCCAAGCCATGTGTTCACCAGAGCCCCTGATGGTAGGGATGAACTTGGCTGCAGGATAGGGGCTGGTCCCGGCCCCCTGGACAAGCACACAGACATAGTGAGGCAAGATCCTAGATGAGCAATTGCAGTGGTTACAGGTAGCAGAGTAACTGCAACCAAGAATTAAATGCTGGAGTTGGAACCAGTAGACACAGCAGTGCAGAAACCAGAGATGCTAGAACTGGAGTTGGATACTGAGAAAGGTGCCACTGAAAATACCAGTGATTGGCAACTGGAACATGATGAGACACTCAAATTGAGGAGTGTAACATGACCAGGATCCAGGGAGCCAGAACACACAAGTGAGCTCAAGGACACTAGTCAGCAGACTAAGATTACCTGTTGTTCTGACAGGGAAGTAATGTCATTGAGGGGTTTAAATAGAGCAGGAAATGAGGCAGTCCAGCAAGCCAATGAGTAGCACCAGTGAAGTAATTCCTGCAGCAGAAAGTGAACACCAGGAATTGCTAAACTAAAAGAGTCATGTGACTAGCAAAAGGTAAACAAAGCAACCATAATGTACAGACAATCATAATGAATATTGTAAAATCGTGACATGTCCACAGGAAATAGCGAGAGTGCTAGGAAAACGTAACCCACAGGGAATTAGCAAACAAAAATCCAAATTGTCCAAATATAGACTAGGGAAGCCAAAATGATAATCCAGCCTGGAGTGCTGGGACAAGCTGATTTAAATAGCCATGTAGGTGCAATTCAAAGGGGTAATGAGGCACAGACACCTGATACCTGACCTAAGGACTGGCTTAACAGCAGCCCCTCTTGTGGAATCTGGAACTGCCATACAGTCTGTAAATAAAGAGAGAGCACGGGAGGCCTTTGGTGATGGAAGGAGGTCACTAAAGGGGCTGAATTTGACAATTGCTAGTTGCTGCCCCTCTTGTGGAATCTGGAACTGCCATACAGTCTGTAAATGAAGAGAGCACGTGAGGCCTTTGGTGATGGAAGGAGGCAACTAAAGGGGCTGAACATGATAGTTCCTATTTACAGGTTACATCTAGAAGTGCTGAGAATAGCAGGTTTTTCTTATATGTGTCTCCCTCTGCAGCATAACATACATCAGATTGGGTATTTGTTATGTACTAACCATGTTTTACATACACATTATATAATTTCACTTACTGATTCCTTCATTTCTATTTGCTTATCTTTCTGGAGCTCACCTATTATTTCCCTATAGCAACCTCCGAGCTTTGAAAATGACAATTTTTTTCCATACTCTTTTCTTAAAAAGTAATTTCAATTATTTTACCATCTCATATTCACAAAACCTTGGAAATAAATAAAAGGAAATATAAGGAATATAAGGAATATATGGAAATATATAAAAACATTATGCCTGGAATACTGGCTATTAAAAAGGTAGAAAACATATACTGTATGATAATGGTAGCAGCTGTTTTCTTCTTCTATCAATCAAATGTAGACACAATGCAAACTCTGACAGCTGTCAGTTCAATGACACAACAAACAATCATATTGTATGGCACTCACGGAACTTGCTGCATCCTCTTCAGTTAGCTATTGCCTGATCCAGTTTTCTAATCGATTAGAAAGTAGATCATGAATACACAATAATCATGCATTTACAAAATTATTAGGCACCATATTGGCGCAGGGTTATAGAAATTCTTCAGAATTATTTTGATTGCTTTGAACTGTAGAGGTTTCACATTTTGTCATGTTTAGTGTAATTATTGAATAAAAGCAAAGATCTATAATTTTGTACTTATATATTCTACATTAACAGGGCAGAACAAACCATCTAACCCAACAGAGAACCAGACTGAACTTTTGCAATTGCCTAAGTACTATCATGCCCAGAATATTGACCATTCACCTTAGTTTTAACAGACAAAAATTGATAGTTTCTCTGGGCATAACAAACAGACTCGCTTGAAATTTATGAGAAACATTTTAAGTTTCACCAAATATTATACAGTAATATTTTGCCTTCTTGACATATTCCAGAAATACACTTTTAAATATCTACTTTGATATAAATGATCCTTCATTTTGAAATCTAAGTTCTATGTGAGCTCATTAAACGCCTTACCATCATCTTCTTCCTCATATATAAAAATATTCTGTTTGTCAGGGAACAGAATTATTTTCACTATAGGACTCAATATCTGTCTATTCTCTTGGACCTACTGTAGACTGTTCAAACTAATCTTGTTCATAATGATTCTCTGTGGTGCATAAAAGTCATTTAAAAAAGTCTGTAGCTGCATACACAGAATTTGTGTGTTGCTGATGCTTCTCGTGAGTACATAAATCATCATATTTGGTAGGGTGTTCTCATGTAACTCTACTTCCCACCACTAACTGTCCCGCATTAGTCATTAATCTTGATTATTCACCTTCCCATGACTTCAACTATCAATTATCAGCCCAAGTACATTTCTGAGCACTCTCCTCTACCTATATTATTGAACTTGTCCCTAACAACGGTGTCCGTTTATTAAAAAAAACCTAATCCCTTTTTGGTTATTGTTGATGGAGGATAGCTCTGGCTTTACCGTACAGTGGTATTGATAATAATGTTAATGTTAATGTGGACAGATGTCCCTTATGGGTATATTCATAAAAAAAAATGCAGGAATTAAATACAGAAGTCCGTATGATAGATTTTGCATACAAAGGGGCTGTGCTTCCCCTCCGCCCACCAAGGTGGGTGGGGGGAAGCATTTAAATTGTACAGTGGGGGTGGATTTTGACATTTATGAGTGGATCAGCAGTTGTACGAACCGCGGAGCCGCACATTTCAATTAAGACAGGCTTATGGCAGTGTAACAGAAAACACATGTACAGTGGTTGGTGGAAATATAGATCATTATGCATCCAATCCACCAAGGCTTAAGAGAATTTACATTTCCAGAAGAGGAGCTGTGCTGAGTTGCAAGTGAACCTTGGAGATCTTGAATGTACTGCCCTACAAACCTCGCCATGTAGTGTGTGCCTGTGGTACCCACAAGCTGGTGACCTAACTGTTTATTCCTTTCAAGTGGTCTTATAGTATCTTTAGTAAGTGTTCAGTAGGCTCTCTGCCAGTCCTTCTATAACTGCTTGGCCATCTACCAAAAATAAGGAGGACTACAACAAACCAGTGCTCTGAACTGAGCCCCTGATATCTAGAATGGGCGTCGGCAATAGAATTATTCTCCCTAGGGACAAGGCGTGCCTTGAATGTGATATTAGACAGAAAGCAACGCAACACCACAGCATCAACAGTGGGGCAATGAAGATTTGTTTTTTTATTATTATTTCCCCTCTCATGATGACTGACTCATTTGCCAACCTATCTCCCCTAAGTACACAGCCACTAGAATAGGGAAGAGCTCTAATAACAGTACTATGAATGCATCCAATCCTTTATCTACTTTAGTATACGTAAAAAGCTGTACTGTGTGACTAGAACTGAATGGTGATGGCTACTGCAAGAGAAGCATCAGTACCCTCGAAACACGCATTAGCAATTTCACTCCAGCAAACTAACAGCCTTATTGCCTGCAGTAGCCCTGTGTAGTATCAACTTATATGCCTAGTAAATATAGGCAGGTAACAGGACCCTCTGCCATCATCAGCCACTGGGACCCTAAACCATTTAAATAGTGTCTTCACTGTGGATAATACACAAACTTAACTTCCTTAGTCCATCCTACAATTCAGCAGTTGTCTAAATAGTGAGCTATATATTATAAGTCCCCATATGTATGCTCCACTGAAGAAAGCATAAGAGATGGCACAACCCATGGGAAAGCTGCAAACAAAGTAGCCCTCTGGCAAACCACATCACCATCAGCTCTAACCAGGTGATGGGCCTTTGCTGAACATGTTTTGTGTTGTTAGCAGCACATCTTGTTTGAGTGTGAGCCACTGTTCTGTAATTCTGCACAATTAGTCAATCTTTCCCCCGTCCCTCATTAACCCTCCAGGCTATATCTTTGCCATTTATTTTTTGCACATGATTCAGAGAAGTTACCTTTTTAATTGGATGATTATAATCATATCTCATGAGGGTTGAGGCATAATGTTTATCTGACATGACATTTCAAGGCCTTACTATATGGACATATCTGACATATTGATGATTAAGAGTCTTAAGCTATAGGCTAATGTTTTCACATTGAAAATAACTGTTATTAGGGTGATTTATTAAACAACACATAAGAATGTAAAAGGCTGCAACATTATGGGCCGTATTCACACTTAAGAAACTTGTGCTTCTTAAGGGCATAGAAATAAGAAACAAGCTATGACGCATATGTGGTATCTCATTTAAGCAATCTATATACCATTTAGCTTTAAAGACCGCATGTACTTTAGGCATTAGAAAGAGGCATGCCATGGCAGACTTAAGAGTTGGAGGAGGAGATATGTTAAGAAGCCAGGGAGGGCGGGGTAGTGGAAAGACTTCTTAAAAAGGATAATACGAACGGGAACTTAGGGAAACCCTAAAGCACTTAAGAGTTCTTTAAAAAAAGGTGGGGGAGGAAGCTTTAAGATAGGTACAGGTATATGCTTATCTGCACTTTCTTAAAGCATTACTCTCTGTGAATACGGTCCAATGTGTTTTAGCAACAGAAAGCTAGAATAAAACATCAAAAGTGCTTATATTTGCTTGTGCCAGCAAAAATAAGGGGTTGCAATGTAACTGACAATGGACTGGATCCAGACTTGCGTCCAGCACCCCACTTACGCATGCAAAGTGCATAAGTGGGATGTTTTGACTGGAGGGTGCATGTTACGTGCATTTTACACACAGAACTTCTATTGTACAGAACTAAGTTCCATACAATAGATTTTATGTACAAAGGGGCTGTTCTTCCCCTTTGTCCGCCAAGGTGGGTGGGGGAAGCATTTCAGTTGTACAGTGGGAGTGGGTTTTGACATTTATGAGTGGATCAGTGGTTGTACAGACCACTGATCCACTCATTTCTGTTAAGGCAGGTTTATGGTAGTGTAACTGCCATAAAGCCCACAGTTCACTCCCCTCTCTCATTTGTACTGCCAGACCCCCACACCTGCAGAAAGCGTACAGGGGTTCTGGATCCTGTCCAATGTGTATAACTTTATAAAGGGAGAAAATATTGAGGGGTCCATGGAGAGGTAATTTCCAGGAGCTAAGACAATATTTATATATAAAACAAGATCGCTATGAAAATATAAGGACAGGAAGTAATAACCATCCCAAGCAATACCTAGACTACAAGTTTCTACCGCTATTTTCAACACTAATTGGCCCCTTTCTGAGAGACAGGAGGCAGGAATACGTTGCCAAATCAAATACATGAATCTGACTTTCTGTCCAGAGCAACATTAATATTATTGAAAGAAGTGTTCAGTTTATTATTCTCTGTGAGATGTTTGGAAATTTGTGCACTAGCTCTAAACAGCTTGTTTGATGATGATTGATTCAAAATTCGTAATTGCTTAAGGGCTAGGGTGGGAGGTGATTCAAGCCAGATGGTTAGCTAGATGAAACTGATTCAATAGCTGCTTAAAATTGGGCAAATGCATCGATTTAGCTTGACTGGCAGCATCTCTAACCTGCCAGGGTAATCTCAGTGCACTGGACAAGGCGTTCTGGAAAAGGTTTTCAGTGTATATATCATTTCTGAGATATAAAAGCTGACAAATTGGCTATTTGCATAAATTCAACAAAGTATGAGCTCCCTTGGCTTATGCATGTGGAATAAGATCATGTTCTCCTCAGAAATTGTAATCTTTTTGCAAATGGGCCATGGCAGACCCTTGGCAGTACTATGTATAGTGAATATATCAGAACTTCACAAAATAATATTTCACTATAGTGCTCATATAAAGTCAATTTTATTTAAATCTATCTATCTATCTATCTATCTATCTATCTATCTATCTATCTATCTATCTATCTATCTATCTATCTATCTATCTATCTATCTATCTATCTATCTATCTATCTATCTTTTTAGTGGTGATCCGAAAGGGGTATTAAGTAGAAATTCTCCTAATAATAATATTATTAGTTTTGTACTATGTGATCTTTAAAAACCCAAAAGTTATATATATATATCATTAATAGCACTATATTACAGAGACTATACAAATAAGAAAAATGGTACATGGTATTTGTCATAAAACATACCAAGATAGAATAGAGGAACTAAACATGTATAGCTTGGAGCAGAGAAGCGAAAGAGGGTATATGATAGCAGCTTTCAAATATATCAAGGGTTGTGACTGGCTAGAGGAGGGGGGCATTTTTCAATTAAGAGAATAATAGAACACAAGGACATGAATATAAACTGGAGGGTGGTAGGTTCAGAGAAAACGTGCAGAAAAATTACTTCATTGAAAGGGTGGTTGATAAGTGGAATAACCTCCCATCTGAGGTGGTACAAGTCAGTACAGTAGAACAGGTTAAACATGTTGGAATAAATATAAGGATATCCTAAATAAAAAACTAAATTGAGGGTATAATAGGTTCAGGGATCAGTATAGTTTTAAATAAACAACTGTGTAGACTGGATGGGCCATGTAGCTCTTATCTGCCCTCACTTTCTATGTTTCTATGTATTTCAATGTCAATGAAGGTCTATAAAGTTTACCAGTGATTTGCAACATGTGCCTTGATCTGCTGAACTGAGACAATAAAATGGAACCAGATTTAATAACGTTAGGTGACATATGCATCTAATTTAGGGTTTTGGTATCATAAGTCTCTACATGCAAGCTAAGTGGCCTTACTGATGCAGTATGGATCTGGCTTTGGATCTATGTTATCGCTGCGGTCAGAGAGCAGTAGATGCAGAGGTCTAGGGGCTCCATTTCCTATATCTCTGGAAGCGGGCGTACATTTACAAATGCACGCTCGCTACACCTTGCTGAGAGTAGAGCCCCTTCTTTCGGCGAATTTACTGTTTCTTACCTGTCCGGCGAGATCCCACGATGATCTGCGGGACTTTCGCCGGCATCGAGTGAAAAAGAAGTGCCCACGCATGCGCAGTGGCTGCCTTTTGGGACTTTGTGTCCCAAAAGGCAAGCAGCACTCCGCATGCGTGGGACTCCGAGGTCTAGGCATTTCCTATATCTCTGGAAGCGGGCGTACATTTACAAATGCACGCTCGCTACACCTTGCTGAGAGTAGAGCCCCTTCTTTCGGCGAATTTACTGTTTCTTACCTGTCCGGCGAGATCCCACGATGATCTGATCTGCTTTCGCCGGCATCGAGTGAAAAAGAAGTGCCCACGCATGCGCAGTGGCTGCCTTTTGGGCCTTTGTGTCCAAAAAGGCAAGCAGCACTCCGCATGCGTG
>WWET01005663.1:24292-34497 GCA_011038615.1 Limnodynastes dumerilii
GAGTGTATAGAAGGTATGTACATGCAGGGGGAGTGTATAGAAGGTATGTACATGCAGGGGGATTGTCTGGGGGAGTGTATAGAAGGTATGTACATGCAGGGGGAGTCCCTGGGGGAGTGTATAGAAGGTATGTACATGCAGGGGGAGTGTCTAGTGGAGTGTATAGAAGGTATGTACATGCAAGGGGGAGTGCCTGGGGGAGTGTATAGAAGGTACATGCAGGGGGAGTGCCTAGGGGAGTGTATAGAAGGTATGTACATGCAGGGTGAGTGTCTAGGGGAGTGTATAGAAGGTATACTTGCGTAAATACGCTACGCTAGGAAATGGATTACAAGCGGAGTTCTGGATCTACCCCAGTAGCACTTTTGTGGATCCACGAGGACTGGGTTTCCGTAACAAGTCTTAAGATCTGCCCTTATTCTGAAAACATTTCCCATTCTTCAATTTTCTCATTATTGTATTCATCCTTATATTTCATTTACTCCATCTTAGGGTTTCTCCCGACATTTGGTCCAGCCTGGATAAACCTCTACGGCTCACCTCGTAATACTACTCTGATGGACGATCACCAAGAACTTAACGAGGGTCATGGGGAAGGTGTCTCATTCAGAGGACGCATCTTAATTGAAATTGCTGTGGAGATTCTGTCTGGAGGAGCACACGAATCCAAGTTCTCTAAGCTCATCAAGGAGATCAAAATCCCAACAAAGGAATCTAAGTCTTCCAAGGGATCTGGAAAAGACAAAGGAGAGAAGGGCTCAGACGAGGCTAAACCTTCCGGAGATAAGACAAACTCCACGCAGGTGGAAGTGGAGCCTTTTGATGTTCCTCCTGAGGTTAATGTCCTTCTACTTCCCAGTGCTGGACCGAATTCAGACTAATGGACGTAAAAAATATACGTCCGGAGTTTAGCGCTATTTACTACTACTACTGCGCATGCGTACTAAATTTTTACCGTAATCTACTAAATTTTTTACGTAATTTACTACGCATGCGCAGTAGTAAAAAGCACTAAACTCCGGACTTATATGCTATACATCCGGTAGTCTGAAACCAGACTTTGTAAAACTATTAGTCCCGTTATTCTCAGCCGGTGTAAATTTCTACCTGTTCCCCCATATTTTCATACCGAGGATACGTTCCATAAACTGTTATAAATGTGGGTGTATTTTGCCAGTATAATCATCGTTGAATGGCGACTGCCGGCAGTCTTTATTTTTTATTTCCCGCAGACTAACCCTAATCTTCCACTTCAGCCCTAACCCTAACCCTCCATGTCCCGCAGCCTAACCCTAATCTTCCACTTCAGCCCTAACCTTAACCCTCCATGTCCCGCAGCCTAACCCTAACCTTCCCCTTAAACTCTAACCCTAACCCTTCCTACATAAACCCTAATCCTAACCTAAGCCAAAACCCCAACACTAAACACAGCTTCACTGCTGCCCCCGCATCTTAAATCTTACCCTACCCTCAGCCTCCACAGCATAAACCCTATCCCTAACCTCAGCCCCTCCGCAGCCTAAGCCCTAGCCCTAACCTCATCCTCACCGAAACCCTATCCCTAACCTCAGCCCCTCCGCAGCCTAAGCCCTAGCCCTAACCTCAGCCTCACCGCAGCCTTCACAGCCTAAACCGTATCCCTAACCTTATCCCTACCACAGCTTAAACCCTAACCCTAACCTCAGCCCATCCGCAGCCTAAACCATAACACTAACCTCACCCCTGCTGCAGCCCCCACAGCCTAAACCCTCACCCTAATCTCAACCCTGCCGCAGCCTAAACGCTAACCCTAACCTCAGCCCCGCCGCAGCCCCCTGCAGCCTAAACTGTCACCCTAACCTCAGCCCTGCCGCAGCCTAAACCCTAACCCTAACTTCAGCCCATCCGCAGCCTAAACCCTAACCCTGACCTCAGCCCATCCACAGCGCCTGCAGCCTAAACCCTAACCCTGACTTCAGCCCATCCGCAGCCACTGCAGCCTAAACCCTAACCCTGACCTCAGCCCCGCCGCAGCCTCCTGCAGCCTAAACTCTCACCCTAACCTCAGCCCTGCCGCAGCCTAAACCCTAACCTCACCCCACCCGCACCCTAAAACCTCAGCCCATCCGCAGCCTAAACCCTAAACCTAACCTCAGCCCATCCACAGCCTAAACCCCCCTAACCCTAACCTCAGCCCAACCGCTGCCCCCTGCAGCCTAAACCCTCACTCTAACCTCAGCCCTGCCGCAGCCTAAACCCTATCCCTAACCCTAACCTCAGCCCATCCGCATCCTAAACCCTAACCCTGACCTCAGCCCATCCGCAGCCCCTGCAGCCTAAACCCTAACCCTGACCTCAGTCCAGCTGCAGCCCCTGCAGCCTAAACCCTCACCCTAACCTCAGCCCTGCCGCAGCCTAAACCCTAACCTCAGCCCATCCGCAGCCTAAACCCTCACCCTAACCTCAGCCCCGCTGAAGCTGTTTTGGTGTTGGAAACTGGTAGAAATAGGTTCCCGTACACAATAGCAATTTTCTCATTGGCGAACATTCTGAACATGATATAGTCGCTTTTCTGCTGGCGGCTGTATTACGTTCAAAATAGGCCCAGTCTCCATTCAGGTGTATGATGACGGTCATCATACCGGCAAAACCACATCCATTTGTGACTGTTTTCACACTGATCAATGGGCCCGTAACAGCATCATTCGTGTTTCTCTTTGTGAACATATAAATGTACAATTAGCGATCACATGTGTGAAAAATATATCCATGTGAAGTCAGAGCGTTTCTCATTCACCGGAGACATTCCTGTGTCTTTATTTCAGATACATGAAGAAAAATATGAAGATTTTCTTCTGTTTGGGTCGTTTTTTGAGGCAACGCTCATTGACAGGAAGGTTGGAGATAAACCTATAAGCTTTGAAGTCAGTGTCGGTAAGTGCAGGCAGATCTACACATCTATGTTATTCTATATTACATACACTAATATGTTTATGGTTTATTCTTGTTGGAATAAATCAAGGAATTTAGAACACAGAATTAGCGTGAAACTTATTTATTGTTGATAATAAAAGAGGTTTCCTAACTGCGCCTGCACTGCCCCGTCTTCCGTTATAACTGGATACGCACATCGTTGGTTTAGTTTCTATAATTAGTTGACTGATTTTTTATATACACAAAATGGAAGTTGCTCAGATCAGTTTATAGGTTAGTGCCCACAAGTGCATGAAAGGCCGGGGGGTAATCTGCCAGCAACAGAAACAAAGGAAAGAAAATTATAATTTTTTATAACCAGAAAATGCAAATGCAAAAAATTAACTCATCATTTTGCTGATCCAGAACCCCGATGTGTCTGTGGTCGGTTCTTCAGATCGGATCTAAATCGGTGGCCAGCATGGTGGCTCAGTGAGAAGTACTTGTGCCTCACAGTGCTGAGGTCGTGAGTTCGATTCCCGGACTAGGCCTTATCTGAGTGCAGTTTACATGTTATCCCCGTGTCTGTGTGGATTTCCTCCAGGTGCTCTGGTTTAATCCTGCACTCCAAAAATCATACTAGTAGGTTAATTAGCTGCTGACTAAATAAACCTTAGTGTGTAAGTATGTATGTGTTAGGGACCTTAGTAGGTAGCTGTTTCAATCGGTATAGTGAGGAGCCCGCATTAAAACAGGTCTCATCTTTCGGAATGTAGATAGGTAAATTTCTTCACATAGATTCTAGTACCGGGTGTTGGAAGTAACTCTGTAGACACACAGATGGATGGTGAGTGTGTGGTTAATGGCAGCCAATGCTGCCTCCTCCCCGAGTCGCAGCCTCAGACAGGGATAGTGTGGTGGTTCTTCAGATATTAATTAAATCGTAAGGCTCCGGTATTCATAATTCAATAGTGAAAAGCAACAGGGCAGAGTATATAGTGGTGCCGTCCTCTTGGACTGGAACAGGACTTAGGCCCTGATTCAGAGATTGAAAATAAGAACTTAAAGTTACACCTGGGCTAAACCATGTTGATTTCAGGGGAGTCAAATTTCATTTGTTGCAACAGTATTATAGTTAAAAGGTGATGTTTCCCAGCTCAAGTCTAATTAGCAGTTTAAAAGTGAAGCTGATCAGGTATCTGTGTGCAATAAGTAAAAGCAAAGCATTCTCCCTGCATGCATAGAATAAAATTAACTTGACTCCCCTGAAATCAACATGGTTTTGCCCAGGTGTAACTTTAAGTTCTTATTTTCAATCTCTGAATCAGGCCCTTAGAGAATAGCAGCAGCCCTTCTCAGCAGGTACCAGGCACCTTGAATGACTAGTTCTTCTGGCACTGTTTGAACAGTGCTCTGGACTTAAAAAGTGTGCCCTGGTCCCAGATTGGATAATTAGATCATGTGGATAATCTGGGCTAGAATCTGGTTGGCTGAGGTGTATCATGGGAGGCAATCCATAATGGCGACGCCCATGCACTGGCGCCAATCCGCAGAGGAAGACATTGTGGAGGAAGGCAGCCACTATCCACTATTGTGAGTGGTACCTCCTTGAAGATACATCTGGCTGGAGCCCCTGACAGATGGCCTCTCCTGTGATAAGTCCCACGTTTCATGGTAATCATACAGTAATCCACCATGTGCCATTAAAAAAAACAAGTTTTTAGTAAAAAAGTTTTAAGTTTTTTCTATATTGTAAATTTGTGGGGGGTTTTTGTAGCAGATAATTAAATATTGTCCAATATGAAGA
Organism: Limnodynastes dumerilii; assembly: GCA_011038615.1. NCBI lineage: Eukaryota > Metazoa > Chordata > Amphibia > Anura > Limnodynastidae > Limnodynastes > Limnodynastes dumerilii. The sequence goes on from WWET01005663.1 coordinate 28,992, forward strand.
GAAAATGTTAAATATGCATAATTCTAGATGAACTGAAATGAATGTGAATGATTACAGGTAACTTTGGGAATGTTCTTGATGGGGCGTCGCATCATACGACTAAGAAGAAGACCTCAGACGCCGATGACCCAGAAAGCGCCCCGCTGTTACACGCCGAGGAAGGAGAAGCCGCTCCCGAAATCCAAATGTCCTTTAAATCAGTGACGACACCTGAGAAACCAGTAATAACAGAGGGGAACAGGTGAACTATCTGTCCCATTAATGCAATTTACATATAAATGGACAGGATCCAGACTTCCATTAAAAGTGGGCGTTTTCCTACTGTTTGCATTGGAAAACGTTCATTATTGCGCATGCTCGGAGCTAGCTCTGTGGTCTTGATCCAATGTTTAGATTGTTAGACACTCCGACATGTGGAGTGGAGCAGTTTATACACATGGCCTTGTGTTCTAATACATTTTTTCCCCCTGGCCCTTCTTTGTTCCAAGCTATACATGTTTACTTCCTCTAGTCTTTTTCTGTGTATGTTGTGTGACACAGCCCATGCACACTTTTAGTTGCCTCTCTGCTCCAAGCTATACATGTTACTTCCTCTAGTCTTTCTTTGTATGTTGTGTGATATAGGCCATACACCATTGTAGTGTCTTCTCTGCTCCAAGCTGTTTACTTCCTCTAGTCTTTCTTTGTATGGTGTGTGACATAGGCCATGTACCATTTTAGTTGCTTCTCTGCTCCAAGCTATACATGTTACTTCCTCTAATCTTTCTTTGTATGTTGTGTGACACAGGCCATGCACCATTTTAGTTGCTCTTCTTTGCACAGTCTCTAATGTATATAGAAATAAAGAAAGTGACAGCGGAAAAGAGCCACACAAATCTACACTAGTCTAATGTGACTAAAACTTTTTTCCATAATCGTATGTGTATCTTTTCTAAGCATTCAAAACATACTAAAAGAAAGAAAAAAATAGGTCTTCTAATGTGGTTTGTTTACCAAAGGGTAAATCATATGCACTCGCCATAGTATAGACGTTTCATGATATATACCCATAGTCTGAATGTTATGTAAGAATTTAAAACTGGATAAAGAAGAACAGCAAATCCACAATACACAATTGGTAGGCTATTTATATAGTTTACGATTCCTGCCAATAACATAGTTGTTTTTTTTTTCTGTCTTCTTTGTTTTATAACAGGAATTACCACTATTTACCATTTTATGAAAAAAAGCCGTGTATTTATGTGAAAAGCACTTGGGGAGATGAGACGTTCAGACTGTACACTTCCAATGTCCTCCAGAAAATGGCCGACCACCTGGTGAGTCCCGTTGAATAGTATGTTCTAGAAGCGGAGTAATGTGGTGATGAGCTTTGTGTTGAGAGACAGGTCGTGGTCTCAGTTTAAATCCTATTAGGCGACTGCTAATACCATGACAAGGGAACAGGGTCTGGAGAAAATGAAAGCCGTAAGAATGTCTGATTCACAATTATTTTTATAATCATTAACGCTCATTTATATAGCGCCATAAATTGTCTGCAGCGCTTTACAGAGACATTCACATCAGTCCCTGCTCCTATTGGAGCTACATACTAACGTCCCTAACACATACATACATACACATACACACACACTCAGACTAGCAGCTAATTAACCTACCAGCATTTTTTTGGAGTGTGGGAGAAAACCGGAGCACCCAGAGGAAACCCACACAGACACAGGGAGAGCATACACACTCCACACAGATAAAGCCTAGTCTGGGAATCAAACTCATGAGCTCAGCGGTGTGAGACACAATGCTACTCACTGAGCCACCTTGCTGCCTACAATGACAGGCATATGAGCATAGGGCACTCCCCCCCTGAACTCCTATGTGCGTAGAGTGAATCCATGACCCTAGGGCAGCCATAACTATTACTCACGTTTCTCCATGCATGTGGAATAGAGGATCATACGTAAGAGCTAAACCCAGCCCTCACTGTATGATTTAAATGTCTAAGTCCACCTATAATGTGTATGTGGTAGGCATAGTGGGTGACCCTAATCTACTGCATAAGCTGATTTCCACACGAAACACGACATCAGGCTGCGTACCATTGCAGAAGCAGGCGCAGTACCTATCTTTTTCTTAAATCTGAATCCGGCCCAAGGATATTATAGGTTATAGCAAAATAGAGGTAATCAGGAAACAGGCAGGGTCGATAATGAGTATTAAACATTACAGAACGCCGTGAAACTTATCAAAGACCTTCCCATGGAGAACCAGATTCACAGTTAAGAAGGAGATAAGGAGATAAGAAGGAGATAAGTTTGCAATTATACGCAGCTAAGTTGCAAGGCCACTCCCTTCACACGCCCTCATTTTTGTTGTTCTTAACTGACCTAAGAAGGCCATAGGCTGCCTTATCTCTCCGTGCGTATGTCTCTTCTAAAGTAGCAAAAATGCGCATGTACTTTGGAAACCGCACCCTGTCTGCCCCATTTAAGTGCCTCCCCCCACCCACTTTTCTTATCTTTCTTCTTAACTTTTCCTAGCACGTCCCTTCTTACTTATCTCATTATGAACGGCTGTGAGAATCACTCTTCTTAAAACCTACGTAGATAGCATAAATATATAAACGTCCCATGAGTGATGGGTGTGAACTTACCCTGACCCCTTGCATAAACTTAAATTATACTTAAACTGCGAGAAAAGACACTGACCACCGTGTTGGGAACTAGATTTTATTAATTAGACTATGAATTGGATAAGCCAATTTAGAAATGGATGGGGGCCCAGAAAGCAGGTTATTGATACTGTATCATGCAAACATAAATAAGTAAACATAAACAAACAAAGCATCATGGTAATAAACATTCGCAGTCTTATCAAACTTATCAACCAAGTAAACACACCTAAACTAAGCAAATGAGCAAAACAATCAACATAGGTACAGTTCTTCCCTTAAGCACCACGCAGGACCGTCCATATGAACGTGTCCACAACCTGCAAAATCATGAGCACACAATACATGATCAATTCAAATCAAATCAAAGGGATTGCAACTCGCAATCCTAAATAACGTCCAATTGACACACAAACACAAACATAGGTTAAATAAATGAACAAATAACCAAATAGAGGAAGAAACCTGCTACCCTTGTAAAATTACTTAACCAAAACTACCAGGGAGGGAGGGAGGGTGAATCCAGCAGGAGAAAAAAGAGGCAGACCCAAGGCTTCACACAACTTTTATTTGACCTATAGGCCTAACTCCACCCACTGCCCATGAACCCATGAGAAGATACCAAACCAGTGAGTGACACTCTCCGTCGAACCCCACTCAGGGTGTTTACTTTTGCTTGAGTCAAAATTCTTTAACCCTTCGCTTCTCGGTACTATGCATGTGCAGTTTATCCGTTCTTAAAAATACGCATGCAGGGCCATGTTCAGAGATGCGTGAGTATAAAGTACGCAAATGTACATGCGCACGTAGCAAGGCAACACACAACACCCTACCACGGACAGGTTTTCGGTGACTTATGTCTCCATAGGGCACTCTTGTCTCTATGTGTGTATTTATGCACGTATGTTACTTATCTTATCTATCTAACCACACCCTCAAATGCCCATTTAAATGCCCCCCCCGCCCACTTTCACGTAACTTCTAACGTACAGAAAACATCCATGCCCCTCTGTACGTAGGTCCTTAAGTGCGATTCACAAGTCCTACTACGTAATTTGCGTGGAAAAAGTTACTATGCGTGCGCTGTTAATCCTCTCCTAAAAATACGCACGCAACCACACGCAAAAAACGTATCTGTGAACACGGCCCGCAAATAGCTTCTTAACTGTGAATCAGGTCCTGATTTAGGTTATTAATCAGTTTATTCTGTGTGAACTATAATGGTAAACACTGGTGAAGAAGAGAACAATTCCATTTAGATTTTCCTAAAACAATGAATCAGTAAAGAATTGTCAGCGCCCAATTAGAAAACAGATTATTCTGCTGTTCCTGCAGTAAAATGTAATTTGTCAGTAGAAACCTTCATATAATTGCTCTTAACATTTTCACATTTTATTGCAGTCTAAATAATAACTGAATGTGATGAATCGCAACAGTAATTAGACAGGTTTAATTATAGGAATATAAAGCACCACGGCGATACAATTCAAGAGTGATCCATTTAATAAACGACTACGCAAGGTTGTAAGCGCCTTTGGTGTGTAATATATAACACGTATAATAAATACAAGCAATAAATAAATACAAGTATAACAAGCAGATGTTCAGCAATGCAGGTATCGTTTTTTTTATTTTCAGGCTCAGTGTATCCATCTATTATCATGAAGAAAATGAATCATACTCCAGTGCCTGGAAATTAAATTTGATTTTATTTTCCATTATTTTCCATTTTTAAAAAGCTTCTGCTTCTTAGGTGCATACTATTAGCAAATGATCTACTATGCATGCGTAATAGGTCATTTATACAAGCTATGGCCCTGATTCAGGGCCTGATTCAGAGGCTGAAAATAAGAACTTAAAGTTACACCTGGGCAAAACCATGTTGATTTCAGGGGGAGTCAAGTTAATGTTATTCTATGCATGCAGGGAGAATGCTTTGCTGTTACTTATTGCACACAGATACCTGATCAGCTTCACTTTTAAACTGCTAATTAGAAGATACCTGATTCACTGTTAAACAGCTAATTAGACTTGAGCTGGGAAACATCACCTTTTAACTATAATACTGTTGCAACAAATGAAATTTGACTCCCCTGAAATCAACATGGTTTAGCCCAGGTGTAACTTTAAGGTCTTATTTTCAGCCTCTGAATCAGGGCCTATGTCCTAGTTAGGTATTTAAAGACAGCCCGGAGCAGTTTAGTATGAAAGAGGCAGTGTAATGTTGCCTCAGGGTGTGATTAGTTAGAAGTGGTAGGAGGTGTGATTAGTTAGAAGTGGGAGGGATTTAGATTAGCCGGGGAGGGCGGGGGGAGGCGAGGAGAGGCATTCTCCGTGCGGACATTGCACGGATAGATAAGGTAGCCCTATGGCAACTTGTAAGTGCAATAAGGTACCTACAAACGGGGGGCAGGTTAGAGGCAGGATGTATGGGTTAGGTGCGGATCTGTAAATCTGGTCCTATATGACTATACTGGAATATACTTAATTAAGACCCATCAATCATATTGTTTTACTTACATTTATTTTAATATCTTTTTAACATTAACTCATTATAGAAAACCAAAATACCTTCTCTGGGAAAGAATGATGTAAGGAGGTTTATAGATTGCATACCCTCCAACATTTTTTACTTAAAAATCGGTACACCTGGGGGCGTGTCCATGAAAGGGGTGTGGCCTGTCCAGAGAAGGGGCGGAGCTTTAATCTCTTTATTTTTCACCTTGTTATATGAGCTTACTATCAAAAATCATCATGTCACTGTGTCCCCTCAATATCCCCACTGTCTCTCCTGCCCACCAGTATCCAAAATCATCATGTCACTGGGCCCCCTCAATATCCCCA
>WWET01005664.1:8967-34051 GCA_011038615.1 Limnodynastes dumerilii
GTATCTCTGCCTCTGTACAAGCACTTATGAAACCACACCAATTGTGTGCATGCACTTGGGACTTAAAGATCCCACCTTAAAGGTTCTTTATCAGTTACAAATGCCCACCTACACTATACATTAAAATACTAAATTCCACACTCTTGCGCGCACAAAGCTAACCCCGACGGAAGCTGTTGAAAGTGTCAAAACTCAGAATCCTTGATTGAATGGATTTGCTATCTGATAAAATCACTAAGTGTGCACATGCACAAACTGAAAATAATTAATTTCCCACATTTATGATCAGAAGTCTGGATCTGGTCAAGTGGTGTTTAATAGTGAGTTCTGCTTACAACTTCTTTAAGATGTAAGCACAGCTTTATTTTCCACTATGCACAGGCAAAATGGGAGCAAGTTATAAAATAGTGACTGCAAAGTGGCTGAGCCACCTGTGTCCACATTTATGTGCTGAGAGCATTCCTCCAGAAAATCTTTTTTATAGTTAAACAACACACAGAAGAAGACAATTTAAATTTAAATGTGCTTATTTCCATCAGTGGAGTATACTTTATACATGCCTAGATTTACCTATGTATCGCTTGATAAAACAGATATATAAGTGTATGATAATAAATCACTTAAGGATAATTTCATATATATGGCCATTTGACCCATAACAACTGCAATATATGACTTATTTTCTTTCAATGTTAGCAACTCGCACTGGAACTGGAAACAAAGGTTTAAACAAAAACCATTATCACTGTCTGTGTACCCATTAGGTTTGATCTATGTGGAGACTCTGCATGCCCTGTAGCATGGTTCTACTTATAGGTGTATCTCTGCAGTTATTACCATATGAGTTAAACCCAAAGAGGATGCCTCGAGGCAGTAATCATTGGAGTGTAGTGTTATAGCATGACCCATCTTGCAATCAGTGTTACAAGAACAGAGAAAATGTAATTACAACAGTCTATTTCTGCTGCTAACCTTTCATCAAATAGACAAATACTTACTATTAGAGAGATGCATTATTATGCTGAGACCATAGGTGCTTTTGAAATAAATCACTACAGCAAATGTGACTTTAATAATGAAAACAATTCCAATTCAATAAAATACTAATTATAGTGAAAAGAAAGAGAGGTTACGCACTGCCATGGTCTGGAAAATGTAGCTTCCCATAGTGTAACATTGTACAAGGCTTGGTGCGCATTAGACAATGGGCCGGCTTCATTTTACGCTATCTACATAGCGTTTTGTTACATAGATTGTAAAATCTATCTTTAAAGACCGCATGTATGCAATCTACACAAAGAAACGCTGCGTAGATAGCGTAAAATAGTTACTACGCATGCGTTGTAGCTAGAATCATGAAATTAGGCACGTATGTTAATAGTTACGGGGCTGTGAATATGGCCCAATGACTGTGGACTGATGTTTGATTGTTGTAAAGGAGAAAGTTCCTTTGCTTGGGTATAGTCCGCATTCCAGCTGAATGTTTTGTAAAGATAGTCATCATAAATTCATTTAACCTTAAGAAAGTGACGACTATCAGTGATTAATACAGGTAAAATGTAGTTTTTGAAAAGGAATTACTTAAAAATGACGTTTTTACCAGCATTGCAGTCATTTTCCACACTTTCTCTGTGATCAGAAAACAATATATACTTTAAAAATTCATAGTAATTTATAGAACTAGAAAAACTTTGCAACGCTATATTTCTATCCTTTTAGAGGTAAGAATTAATTTATGACCCACAGTAAAACACATTATTTAAAGCAAACTGTCTGTACCGTCATCTGCTTTAGTTTACTTACAAAATGTACAGCCTAAAGTCCAAATTAGTTTTCAGCCTCAAAAGCAGCATTAGTAGAAAGTGTAAATAAATATTTGGATATTAGAAAGAGATATTTCTGAACATTACACTAATATTTTGGTGAAAGTAAGAAATAATTGGACCTTAATCCACATTTTAGTCTCTTTTCTCTCAGTTCCGAACTTGCTAGGAAATCGATTGCTTTTGCCTCACAGAGGCAAAGCAATCGATCCCTGGAGCACCGAACACAGTGCTCTGAATGTTAATTATAAAATATAACCACAACCCATTCCCTAATGCTTACCCTAAACCTCTCTTACCATGACCCTAACCCTAAGCCTCCCTTACCCACAGCCTAACCCTAATACTCTCCTCCCTGCAGCCTGACCCTAAGTGTCTCATTCTCGCAGCATAAATCTACATTCCCCTACCCATAGGCTGATCCTTACCCTAACTTTCTTTTCCCAGAGCCTAACTCTAATTCTCCCTCCTCCAGAGCCTAACTTGGGGTTTTATTGCTGCTATATTTTCATATCACCACTTCTAAATGTCCACACCGCCACTTCAAAATTTCCATATATATATTATCATTGTCAACACATTCTGAGTTAGATTTACTAAGCTGACGAAAAAGGAAAAGTGGAGATGTTATCCATAGCAACCAATCATATTCTAGCTCCCATTTTCCTGTTTCAAACTCGAGAATGTCAGCTAGAATCTTATTGGTTGCTAAGGGCAACATCTTCATTCTTCCTTTAACGCTGCTTCGTAAATCTAGCCCTCTATACTTACTGCAGAAAAATAAAGATTGGTAAATAGCAAGCAATTCTCCCCTCTTTCATTTCTGTTAAATACTAGCTTGGACATCAAATCATGTGAATCATATCCAATACATTTCATAAACCTATGACAAAAAATTGGATTTTTGAAATATAGGTATCAACAGATGCCTAAAATCTTAAATCTTTTTATGGTTTAAACAGTGACAGAACCAAATGACCACGCTCTGACATTTCTCAAATATGACAGCTCATTTTAACACAGTCGGGAGAAAGGTTAAAGGTTATTATAGCATATTATAGTTACTTTGCTCTGTAGACTCTTGCCAGCTATCGTGCCCCAAACATTCACCGATAGATTTCATAATGCACATGGCCTGAGGTAGAAGATCTACTTTTAGCTTCCAGGAATAATGAACCTTTACAAACAATCTTGTACCGTACTGTATATTGGTTATTTCTTTTCAGAATCCTATCATTTTATAGCCCAGTTACCATGGCAACACATTTTATTAGCTTTACAACATTATGTTGTTTACGTAAAAATCGCTTTAAGTGTACATGTCAAACACTGTTTTCATCTTAACAGTTTTCCTTTTGCAAACTGCACCATAAATGATCAATATACTTCACACAAATATATGCATGCTTCAAAACAGGGTTCTAAAAGTTGAAAGTTTAGTGTCATCTAAACACAATGTAGCAGAATATACATAAGTTGTATATGTCTTAATATGTATTTCATAAAATCAGAACAGAAAATCATTCTACTGCATGATCTTTTACATAAGATAATGAACATATTTAAGAGCCTTGTTCATGTTATAATTTAGGTTAATGCTGATTCAACATTGATTTTTGACTAATAGGCCCTAAGTTTTAAGTATAAAATGAAACTTTAAGTAAACTGCAAACTTTTGTAATGAAATAAAACCAAGCAGTCTGATACTGTTTTATAGGCGATAAATAAATAAAATGGATTGCAGAACCAACTGGAACCATTGCATGTAATATTTTTGTTTTGTAAGTTATGTAAAGTCTCCTGGATACAAACTGGGGCTAAGGAGATAACCGTGCTATTTACAGACCAACCGCAGCCTTTTACCATTCCCTCAAAAATAAACACAATAGGAAATGGGGAGGTGTATATAAAAAGCGGTGAAGTACCTATATAAGATGTAGGTAATGCTAAGAAATAGAGGACTTAGGACCTGATTCACACTTAAGAATCTTCTTAAAATAAGAACTTAAAGTCACTCCTGGACAAAACCATGTTGATTGCAGGGGGGATTAATTTAATTGTATTCTTTGCATGAAAGGATATATCTTTGAATTGCTTACTGCAGACAGATACTGACCAGCTTTACTATTACACTGTTTTTTAGACTTGGGCTGGTAGATATCACCTCTCAACACTAGTACTGTTTGCAACAGATGAAATTTGACTCCCCTGCAATCAACATGGTTTAGCCCAGGTGTGACTTTAAGTACTTATTTTAAGAAGATTCTTAAGTGTGAATCAGGTCCTTTAGAGTAAATAATGGGGTTGATGGCAATAGGCTAACCCAAAACTAGAATAGTCCACAAACTGTCAAGTAAATATGTATATTCATAGATGCTGTGATGTTGAAGAGTAGATTTTCTCTCAATAATCATCATATGGGAGAAGTTTCAAATTTATCCACAAAAAAAAACACACTTAAAAAAAACTGATATGAAAAACATGAAATGAAAAGTTTGAGTTTTAAGTCCAATCTAATAAAACCAGTCTCATGCTGCCCATGGTAGATGGTGACAACAGAATAGCGGTAGAACCTGGGAGTTGTGGGCACCTCGACTATAATCACTACCGCTGAAGATTGTCGGGGATGGTAACTACCGCAACCCCCAGGCTTTTACATTGTTGGGTTTTATTAGACTGGACTTAAAACGCTGATTTTTCATTGTATGTTTTTTTTTATAGCAGTGGGGTTTTTTTATATGTTTTTTGTGAATACATTTCTCATGTTTATATAATTTTTTTTCTTTTTTTTCTCCCATGTGACCATTATTGAGAGAAAATCTACTCTTTAACATCACAGCATCTATGGATATACCTATTTATCCCAGTTTGTTGACTATACTAGACTTTTGGGTTAGCCTATTGCTGTCAACCCCATTAATTACTCTACTCTTAGCATTTCCAACACATTATATGGGTACTTCAGCGCTTTTTACTAGACATCCCCCATTTCCTATTATGTTAACTCTTCTGTCCTTTATTACTGTGACCAAAAGAAGACTTAAAATTGCTCCACGTAAAACTGCAAACATCTTTTCAGGGAGACTGAGGGTTAGATGTTAACTCCCTGGTGGAGCTGGACAAATGGTGAAGCAATTGATCACTGTTCTAACTAATTCTTAGCCCCCATGATTAGAGGTAAACAGATGCTAGTTTAATGCATTATGAGATTGTGAGAGTTACTCATCTGTCTTCTACCACTGATATCTCTCACTCTCTCTGGGCCCAAGACAAAAGTCCCGACGGCCCCTCTAATTGCGGCCCTGCTTGTATGTATCAAACTGTGTCTGTTTCTTCTTTGCAGTGACACAGTGTGATGGTGATTGACATCATGGGCAAAGGTAGCACCCATGGGAAGTTAAAAAAAAAATGATTACATATATTTGCTTCTAATGACAGTACTTGGCAAAATAAATTAATATGCCATAGCATCAAAAATGAACTTCTCAATATGGGTAGATAGAGACATCCAATTATGCAATTTTATATTTCCTAAACATAGGTGTTCATTCCAACTACATATATTGTGCCTGATCCAGAGCTATGATGTAGCACTGAGCGTACTAACGCTCAGCGTTACATCGTGGACTCCCCCTGACACTCCCCCTGCCCCCAGCGTACTTACCCTTGCTTACGCCGGCTGAAGGCTACCTTAACTTCAGCCAGCATAAGCGAGGGTAACTACGCTTATTACGATAACACCGCCCTCCTAGCCTCATTACCCTCCCTCCCCCCACCTCCCTACACTAACTACAGCGTAGTAACGCTGGGTGACGCCCCCTCCAGCGTTAATGCGCTAATGCTACGGACAGCAACATCTGCCCAGCGCATGCGTAGATTGGCTTTTCAGCCGATCTTACGCTTACGCCCGCCGTAGTTACTACGGCCGGCGTAGCTCTGGATCAGCCCCATAGGGTCAGATTTACTAAGCTGCGGGTTTGAAAAAGTGGAGATGTTGCCCATAGAAACAAATCAGATTCTAGCTGACTTTCTCTAGTATGTATTAGAAAAGTGAGAGCAAGAATCTGATTGGTTGCCATGGGCAACATCTCCACTTTTCCAAACCCGCAGCTTAGTAAATTTGGCCCATGGAATCCACATTTAAAAAATAAAAACAAAAAAAAAACTTGTCATATGCAGTTATCTCCTGATTTGGCTTTAGTTCTAAATTGAAGCTGCAAATTTTAGAAAATCCCCTATGCTATATTTTAATTAGATGAATTTGCAGTTCTGCAATGTTTTTTCAGTGCAGTCATCTGTAGCCAATTTAGCTATTAGATTTTGTGATTTAAAAGTTAAATGAGTTCTTCTGCTGCTGAGTGGAACACAGTAACTAGGCCATTTCCATTGGATTATCAACTTCTGTACAACAATTGTTCACATTTTCTATAGTGGAACATAGTAAGGATAATTGTTAGAACTTAGGATAAAGATTTGTTAGCTAATGGTGTGCTGCTAATATGACTGCTACTGGCAGATTCTGCACCAACTTTCAACATACTGTCATGTCATTTTCCCTGCCAAACTAATACAGAAATGGGAAAAAAAACATCAATTTGACAGATTTAACACTGGGCAGTTCCCGAAAAAAAAAGCAAATATATAGTTGTTTTGGAACCATCTAGACTACGGTGGCTTGTGATCACCAGGATTATTAGGGGGCAGTCTGTGGATTTTAGCCTTTTATCAACTTGAGAAAAGGGGTGTTTACAGTAGGAAAATATGCATTTGTGATGGCATTAGGCATAATTATTAGCACTTGCCCAATCACTTGTTTATTTACTAATGATATTGCATTAGTGATGATTATGGGTCCATAGTATCCTCAATTATTATTTATTCTGTGTAATAAAAACATCAGCTATGTTGATGTCACCAGATATGCTGGATTACTCAATTTGCTCTTCTTAAAAATAAATTGTCCTCCTTGGTTCTTATTCACACTAAGGTCACCAATTTAAGAGTCATAAACAAAGATAAGAGAGGAGGTATGTGATTTGAAGGTATGTAAAATCCACTCCATCTGTTATTGAAAAACCTTCCTCCTTCTACTATGATTGCTAACTTTGGTTCCATGCATTTTACATATTGCTTTAGAATGCAAGGAACAGTTTTCTGCTTCTATCCCCACTCCATAGCAAAAATACATTACTTTATTCCTGTCACTTAGAGTATCATAAAGTTGCCATCTGGATATGATTTTCTCACTTATCTATTTTGTCCACAACCTTCTTTTAATTTTAATTTGCCATCTATCATTTTTATGTCTATGCCACGATGTCACTTCAACTTTGATTCACGACTGCCAAATAGCCACCTCATATTTCAAATTGGTGACATTTGGTTGCTAAAGTGTAAACAGAAGTGGCACTGTTGGACTTAGGGATTTGTATAATATGGTTTGGGGTTTTAAATGAGAGATTATGATTTAAGATTTAACAGCATATGGCTCCTTTTTTCACAAGAAATTTCACATACTATTTGAACTCCCTATATTTCTGGCTATATTTCTATAAGTCTGCCATTAGATAAGATACTGGCTATATTTCTACAAAAACTAAAATAGATTCAGTGTCCAGTGTAATTTATTCTGAACACATTTGGAGACATTGAATTATTATTATTTTTTTTAATTAACTTTATCTGATATATTTTCCCACAAATTTGGTAATCAATTTTTTGCTAAATTCAAAGAAACATTCAGTCCTATAGCTACTTTGCATTAACTGAAATCTTTATGAAACATATTTTATTTTGCAATTATTTTTACAATTCATTGAAAATGAATTTAATCACCAATGTGGTTGGGGATGCATTGGTAATCGTAATGTCAATTAAATTGTTAGGAGTGTCTTTTTGCATATAAAGACAAGAAGAAGGAAGATTTCTATTGGATCATCATCCTTCCCATAAGTCATGGTTGGTTTATTAGTTGTGGTTTGTGTTTGTTTAGTGCTAGAGTTTAGGCAGATGTGTAGTCAGTTTGGTGTTTTGGGTAGAGCAATCGTTTATATTTTTGTGTAGGAATTGAACTTGTTCCGATTTGTAAAAAAAATGTGTTGTCATACAGATGCGACACAATTCGTGCTCAGAAGCTGTTTTTGTGATTTCATGGGAGGACATAGAAGGGGGATTTTGCCTCTATAAGTAGCCACCAGTAGTTTATTTTGGTAAAGGAAAAGGATATAGTTTGGTTCATTGTTTGTGACTTTTTTCTTTATGTATAGTAATAAAGCTGCCATTGTTATGGCACCTTACATATATTTTATAGGTAAGATGGGGGTTACATGATCTGGGAAGCTAAGATGGACACATTAACTGTCAGGAAGTTTATTCAAAAGAATGACCTTGTCAGCAATTCAGCACACACAATTAAAGCCGACCAGTCTTTACAAATAGTTTATCATCATCATCTCATATTGTGTATGTGCAACTCTATTTTTGGCACTGGAATATCAGTGTTATAACTAAAGTTGTAGGCCTGGAGTCAATCCATAGTAATGGATATATAATAGATGGTTCATATAACCATCTACTTTTGGTGTGCCTGCTCAATATCGTACAATCACTGTCACTGAGGATCTGCTTCAGACCCCCAAATTCTTTCCGTATGTGCAGGGGGTCTGTAACTACGTGCAGAAGAGGGTAGAGAACTCTCCTGTCACTCCCCTCTGTAATGCGGAGTTATGAACACTTGCTTATTGACGTCCCATATGCCTTATTAGCATGGCAATCCCCAACTCTCTTTCAGGGTTTTGCCATGCGAAAGGCAAACTCTGCACCATCGGATGGCTCTCCATGAGGATAGAACTCATAGAGATCCGTTGCATAGCATTTGATAAATGCAGGTGGAATGGGGACTTATGAAAATGCAGCTGAACAAACACCTGGGGCCAGATTTACTAAGCTGTGGAAAAGGAAAAGTGTAGATATTGCCCATAGAAATCAGATTCTAGCTGAAATTTACTAGTATGTAATAGGAAAGTGAGAGCTATAATCATATTGGTTGCTATGGGCAACATCTCCATTTTTCTTTTCCTGCAGCTTAGTAAATCTGGCCCCAGGACTTGCTTTTTCATATAAATAAATATCTTTATGTTAATTATGCATCTATTTTAAAGCTCTGTGTTTCTTCAAAAAGTAGAGATGTCGCATATAGAAAGCCATATCATTCTGGCTAATATTTTTCTAGTATATTCCAGATAATAGATCTAGCAACTGATTGCTTGTTATATGCAACATCTTCATTTTATTCTTTAAAAGCTTTGTTAAATTAACCCATATAATTACCACAAAAATATAAGGGAGACATTTACTGTAAATTATGCCAATTTTGTGAATGTGCAGTAGTTAGCAGGAGAAACAAATAGCACATTTTTATATTTTAGCAACTATGCTTCAGTATATTGATCATAAATTGTAGATATATATATATATTTTTTTTGTAAATTCTTTATTTAGTGTCAAATAGAACAGCAGGCATAACATCATAGTGTAATACATATTGTGTAGTGGCATATGAGACAATCAACAATTTACCATTAAAGGAAAAGCGTATAATAGAGACTATAACGTATATGATGTCAGACACTGGAGAGTATGGTTTTTTAAGTACTTCTGAGAATTTGGGGGAAGAATGAAAGGGGAAAGGGGAGGAACAGGTAGGAAAATTTTAGATATATTTATTTGTGGTGCAAAGAGAAATTTCTACACTATTAAAAAACGTGATATACAATATAACAATGAAAAAACGACATAAAAACTGCATAAAAAAGCATAAAAAATTACCCAAGTGAGAAAGTCACTCACATTTTCTTTTTTATATGCATAGTGGTGCCAGACCCAGACTGCAATCCTGGATGATGGAAGTTTCTAATATGCCTCTGTGGCCTGTGTCCTAGAATGGCAGCGTTTTTTGGGAAGAAGAAATATTGTCTGAGCTTACTTAATTGCAGCCTGTTCCATAAATACAGCCCAATTAATCTTACAAATAAAGGCCCAGATTCAGAACAACGCTTCGGAGCGAATTTACGCGTGGCGGAGATGTAAAATCGCCTTTTGGTAAGTATTGCGCATGCGCACCATAGAAAATACGCTCAGAAACGTAGCGAAGCAATAATTGCTGGCAATCTGTGTACACAATGCCAACGATCAGCACTGCTGCAGCGGTCACAGCGTCAAAGCCCCTCTCCTGCACTCCATATAGCCCTTACAATACATTACATCTGGTGTGCGCATGCTCCAATGTTACATGTCAAGGGGACTTAAGGAAAAACTTGCCTAAGTCCCCTTCCGTGTCTATTGGGGCTATGGTGCCTATACAGAATGCAGGATTATTTCTCAGTGTGAATTAAAGCTTGGATCTGATCCTTAATTATTACAGGTTTAATGACGTACGTTCAAGGGGTGTTACTAGGGGAGTGTATAGAATATACGCACACGAAAATACGCTACGCGAATAAACGTATGGCAAACGTAGTTCTGGATCTACCCCAAAGAATGGAATTGTAGAAGTGTGTAGTAGGTTATTTACAATGTAAAGTTATATAATATCTCAAATATTTTATAGGCTTTTTTTCTAAAAAATATTTTAAAAGGTCATTTTAAATGGCAAAAATTTTATCTATAGAATTTGAAAAAATGCTCGTTTTTTTTTTGCCAAAATATAAAAAAAAATGACCATATCCAGTGCAGTGTTATCTGAAGATATGTTAGCATCCATTTGATCTTCAGTCTCCAAATTGCTTTCTATAGATTTGTGTCTATTCCATACAATTGTCAATATTCAATAAGTGATATGACGAGCATTATGTATGAGTATAACACTTCTTAACACTGTTTAGAGTACATGTTATGTTTCTTTGGTGAAAACAATTTGCGACTTACTACAACTTTTTCCCTTTGAGTTCAGTTTTAGCTGTAGCATCTATGTGTCTACTTTTATGGAATGCAATTAACATAATTTGTTTCTAGTACAAATGACAAGTGAGATTATAATAAAACAAAGAGCTAATTGTCTGATCCTTCAGCAGTGAAGGAAATGTACATAAATAAATCAGCAAAAGGGAAATCTCTGACAAAGCTATACAAGAGCATTTACTTGTTAATGTCATTAATGTCATGCTGATGATCATATGCCATAGATAGATAGATAGATAGATAGATAGATAGATAGATAGATAGATAGATAGATAGAGATAGATAGATAGATAGATAGATAGATAGATAGATAGATAGATAGATAGAACATTTAGAAAATTATACAGACATATTTTAATTCTGAGTTACCATATATTCTACCACAAATATAAATATATAGAATAAAGAGCATTGCTTTTATTTTCTTAAGTCTGAAAGGTTTCAATCAACATGCCTGGCTTTCTAAAGGCTTGCTGTCAGCTGTATAAAAGGGTGATCGGGAATGTCCAGCCTTAAGCCTCTCTTATACAGTAAATCAATCTTTCTTGAAAAGCATTATAAAAAGACATTTAAAAAGAGACTTTTCTCAGACTGGTGAAAAAATGACAGCAAAAATTACTATAGAAACCCACTTCAATTCTCAGTGACGTCCCCATCAATCAATGTTAGTAGCAGTGTCCATTGTTGAGTTAGGGCTCTCAGATTATATATATCTATATCTATATATATATTCTGATGTCACATCTGATAGACAGAGAAACGGTCAGTAGTCCTGTCCCATTGTCAGAGAAAGAACATCTGGAGTCACACCTACAGAGAGCAATAAACAATGCAGATCAGTTGTTGCTAGGCGATATCTGATGCATAGAATGTCAGATTTGGAAGAAACATCCAAAGACAATTAAGGGTTTAGGGACATTAAACCAAACAAACAAACTATAGTAGTTGCATAAGTAGTTGTGACTATTATTTACAGTAAATGTTTTGCAATATATACTCAAACAGAATACTTTTAATACAAAATATGGTATTATGGAAATTTTGCTTTTGCTATTTATTTCGATAATAAAAAAGATACATTGTCAAGATAAATATTGGTGGGATCAGAAACCAAATTATTATTATTATATGAATATTCGTGGAGATACTGCAGTTGCTATGTTGCTGGGTACAGAGCAATGATTCTTACTTTCCTCAATTTTACAACATCACTGACACACTTTATGAGAACAGTGGCTCAGTGAATAGCACTTGTGAGTTTGATACCCGGACTAGGACTTATCTGTGTGGAGTTTGTATGTTCTCCTCTTGTTTGCGTGGGTTTCCTTGGGGGGCTTTGGTTTCCTCCCACATAAAACATACTGGTAGGTTAATGCGGATTAAATTAACCCTAGTGTATATTTGTGTGTATGTACATGTTAGGGAACTTTGTTTACAGCTGCAATGGGACTGATGTGAATGTCTAAATATTCTCTGTAAAGCACTGTGAACAGTTTGTGGCGCTATATAAATAAGTGTTAATAATAATCACCATAGAGTGCAACTGATGTTTGTGTCTCTGTAGTTTTAAAGTGTTACCAGTTGGAAAACATGGCTATTTCTTACATATCTCTGTTAACGCTGACAGAAAATACTTGCACAACCCTTTGCCATTTTGCTGTCTTTAACAGGCTGAAGGATCGGTAATACTATCAGTCTATCAGCAAGTCTTTTTGTGCATGTCTTTATGTTAAACTCTTCAATTACATGATTAATAATTTACTTTAGACATTGTGAACATTTTGATTAAACTTGAAAAAATCTGCTCTAGCAAATACTCAATGGAAACATTATGCAGGTCACTTCATTCAATCTTTTCAAAAGCATTCTGCTGTCTTGGGGTCTAACCTACTGTGATTATCAGCACAAGGTACAGTGTACCAACACACTTGATGCTGTTATGTGGCTTTCAACGATAATTGAAAATATTCAGAGTTGATTTTCCTGTATTCTCTACAAGTTAATTTTTTTTTAATTCTTACTGTGAAGTATGTAGTTCAAATGCTTAACAATGATTTGAGACTGAGCATTACAAAAGGTAGTGTACAAGTTTTATTATACATTCAAAAACCATGACTTTTTTGAAATGTAGTGGTTTTATTTAAATTATAGTATATTTATGATGCCTAGATTTTTTTTCAAATTAATTCAACAATTGCTAATTAATTTAGAAAGAAGAATCTGGATGACATCATCAAGTACTGTAATCAGCAATTGTAGTCAGTGTCACATAATGATGATTTAGATGTCATGTTGATTGGAACTGTAGGCAAAGTAAATATTCATCTAAAAGAGCCATAAGAAAATGTCTTACAACCACAGTTATTAATAGATTATACTATTTACCATAATTTTTTTTTTTTTTAAAGTGACTTATAATGTCATATGAGAGATAAGAGATTTTCTTTTGGGACAAATACAGGATACATTTTGCTGTGTAGCTTAAATCCTAAGTTTGTCATTAGGCTGTTTATTAATGTACATCTGTGACTGTAAATGTCTGATAAAAAATCTGCTTATAATAATGAAATATTGGAATTAGAAACCTCAAAAAGAAAGGTAGTCCAACGTGCCATTACTTTTTGTATTTTAATAATGTACAAATATGCCTTAAAATGTAAATATTTTCAACATGATAACATCTACTTCTACTTTCTAGATTACAATAGATCTACCCCACCTCATTTAACATGCATTGGAGAAACTGCTGAAGTATACAAACAGTATTGCATACATGGTGTTAATGTCCCTATGTTTTCTGAAGCATTAAATCCTTTGCCGCTGAGGCTTTTCGCATACCGGTGCTGAGATTATTTTGTGCTCTTTTGCCTGGTCACTTTTAAATTTAAGTATTCATAGAAAACAAATATATTCTTTAATTTAAACTTATCCATCCCTGCAAAACATAATGCTGCTGTAGTAGTATTAGTAGTAAGAGCAGTCTTGTGTTTAGGTAAAGTGTAACACACATATGGTGCGTCATATCCTTGTATCAGCTGGAAACATAGAAGCTGAGCTTGATAGGAATAGTAAGTTAAATATTTAAGGGCCGGATCCAGACATGCTTCCTCCAGATGTTATGCTGGGGTTACGATAGTAACCCTAGTGTAGCAACATTCGTACGGAACTATTGTTCCATATGACCCATTTGCGTACAAATGGGCTGTGCTTCCCCTCTGCCTGCTAAAGTGGGCGGGGGGAAGCATGCAAAATGTACAGTGTGGGAGAGGGCTCCCTCACTTGTGTGGATAAGCGGTCGGACGGACCACTTATCTGCATGAGCGCTTTAAGGTAGGCTTATGGCAGCGTAAGCTGCCATAAAGCCCGTACAAGAGAGGGGAGTAATGGGGGTGTGCACTCTCCTCTCTCTGTCATAGAGACCCCCGCATGTACGGAAAGCGTGCTGGGTCTGGATCCGGCCCTAAATGTTTAAACCTCATGAGTGCTAAGAGCAAGGAGGGATTTTTTTTACCATTCCTTGGCACTGATTGGTTTAATTACCATGAGAAAGTAATCAATTATATATTACCTTATCTGTTCTGTAGCTGTGTGAACCCATAAACAAATTAGTGAATAAAGGGTCATATTAAATATTTACATAAGTAAAGGCAGAAAATTAAACACAAACCAAGCATAAGTGTGATCCTTTCCAAAGTGCGCAATGTGTCTCTAGATGGCTTAACAATTGGATCCGGATCATAAATTCTAGGAATATTAGACTGGATTTAGACATCTGATAACTGGACGTTTTCCATGTGGCCTGATTTGAAATCCAGACTTTTAATAGCTTCCAACAATAACACATTTAATAACACATTTAATAGCTTCCAACAATGGGGCTAGGTTGCTCTCACAAGTGGGGAGGGGGTTAGTACTACAATGTACAGTATAGGATGACACATCTAGGTTTCTATTTCTGAACCTCCATAATTTTACATGTGAACAGATTGTATTCACGGACTTACAATCCCTGGGGTAGATCCAGACCTACATGATTGATACTAGCGTACCTTCTAAGCACACCCCTAGGCACTCCCCTTGTATGTATGTACTTTGCCCGTTTTACGTATACCAAACTCTACCTTAACTTTACACAGCGTAAGTACTGACGTACGTATAGGCCTCACATACTTACACTCCTAAACACACCCATACTGTATGATTTAAATGCCTCACCCCGCCTCCGAAGCGTAATTACGGGAGTCGTATGGCTGGCACGCCACCTTTGTGCGTTGTTGTGCTGCTGATACGTGACTGGCCTGTACGCTCTGAGTTACATAATGTAACATCTGCTGCACGCATGCGCAGTAAGTACCAATGTGCAATTTTACGTGAGCGGCTAGAGTAAAATCGCTCACGTATGTAGGTCTGGGTCTGGCCCCCTGTCTCTAACCTTTACATTTCTGAGCCATCCCTATACTAAGTGAGGACAGCTCAGAAATCTTAATGTAGCTTAGCGCTCCTGACTGTACAATTTACGTACTAAAATCCCCCACATGCATATGAGAGCACTGTGTCTTGCCTGCTGTCAGAAACACTTCCAGTATAAAAGTATGGATTCTCCTGATCCAGATTTGTACCTGAAATGTAGCATGTGTGTTGTAGAATGTAGTTTATATTGCTTGATGAAATACAAACATATAGTAAGTTGCTAGTTATTTTTATTTATATTTAGGGAGGACAAAGTAAATTATCAGTTGGATGATAAATGAAGAAAATCAGGTGAGGACGTGGTAGGAATGGTGGCTGGTAGGAGAGAACATTTATCTCTTAGGCCTCAGATAGCTACTTTTTTGAATGCTAATAGCCATATTGAATAAGGTCGATTTAATATGTAAATAGGACATTCCAAATTTAAATGTAGAAGCAGGGAGGCAGGGATGAGTTAAAACACACCATAACAACTAGGCATATACGGCCAGATCCAGACTTTCCTCCGGTATCCCACTTATGCGCGCATAGTGTGTAAGTGGAGTGTTTTGACTGGAGGGTGTATCTACCATGGCACAGAACTTAGTTCCATACAATGCCAGTTGAGAAGAAATGGTCAGTGCTTCCCCTCTGTTTGCCAAGGTTGGTGGGGTGAATCATACAGTAGGGGAGGGATTTGGTATTTATGAGCGGATCAGACGCACTGCTAATGCGATTGTGTAACTTAAAGCTGCCCTATGGCAGCGGAAGTCACGCAATTATTCGCACAAGAGAGGGGAGTGACAGGGGGAGTGGACTCCCCTCTCTCGTGCGGACGGTCAGTCCTTAGAGATGAACTATTAGAGCATACTTATGCATTCTACTTCCTTATAATCTCACTTACTCAATAAAGACACTGGTCCCAATTCTGAGTTATACATCCTATCCGTTTGGTATGTTTTGCGATTAAGAATATGTGCTTGCAAAGGAGTTGTAATTGCGGCCACATTTTCAGTAGTATACATCTATTTAGAAATACTACTCAACTTCTTTAAGGTTTCTACCTAAGTAAGACAGACATCAGCTTGTACTGTATATCTGGCATTCATCAATCTGTATTTCTTGCGCTATATATTAGTGCTGTAGATCTGTAATATATGGCAACTTTTTGGATATAATTTTTTTCTGATATTATGGAGGATCAAATGGCTGTGGGTTCCTGCTTAGAATGGCCTGATTTCCATATAACGGCCCCTATTTCCAGTTAGAAACTGGCTGGAATTTCGATTGCATATGCCTTGAGAGGAATTGCAATCAATCCACGGAGCACCAAGCTTTCGGTGCTCCAAAAAGTAAGTAAAAATAGTCCCCCACTGCTTTCCCTAATTCTAACCCTCCCCTCTCACTACCCTAACCATAACCCTCCTTTCCTGGCAGCCTGAACCTAACCCTCCCTCCCCTGCAACCTGACCCTTACCCTCCCTTCCCTGCACAGAGAGGTTACTCACCTTTCCCTTGGTCCGGCTAAAGCGGCGGCGGAGGGATATCATCAGCGGCAGTATTTCTAAAGAAGAATGGGTAAAGTATGCTGAACGGCATACTCACCCATTCTGAAAAAAAAAAGTAGAAACTGGTAAGTATTCGAAATAGGGACATCCGAAAAGGAACTTTTGGATGTCCCAATTTCGCAAATGAGAAATTCTGACCGGAGAATGCAACCGGGATGAAATTATGGGTTAGTTAGGCCAAGTTAGGCTCTTTTTCTTCCTCTTCTCTCTCATTTTACACTATATCAAACCTGCAGATAAACAAACAAACAAGATTATAGGTGAATGTTTTTTCTTCCATTTATTTGTTTTAATTCATATTTTTCACCACCTAATCCCCTTAATTGATTTTACATATTTAGCATACGCCTTCTACTTTGGAACTTGCAGGGCAGAATAATTCAAATTACCCCAAAATGTGCTACCTTCTTACAACTCAGAGCCAGCCCCACTAAAAGTAGAAAAAGTAAAATTGCTATGTCTAAAACAGTTGAACAGTGCACATAATGTGGAATATTCTAAATAATTTGACATTTTTAAATATTGTTGGTTATTCATTTATTTTTATTACAAATGCTAATTTATATATTTGTTTTTTTTCCAGGAAAAGATTTGTCTTATCAAAAATTAGGAATTGGCATGAGGGCTGATATACATTATATGGAGAGTGATGATATTCACTCATCTACTTTGGAGCTAGAATGGGACATGGAGACAGAGCTAGAAGAACTTGGATTGGATCAATTTCAGTCTGATGATTTCATTCACCACAGTACCAACAGCCCAGCAGATTCATCACATGCAATTGCCTCCAGTCAACCATCTACTTCTCCCAAGGGACGTTTTCAACGATTAGAGGAAGAACCTGAATATTTTTCTCATTTTGGAGAATCAAAACCAAAGACCTCCCAAAGCTTTTGTACAATTATAAAAACATTTTGCACATTTATGTTTACATTTATATTGGGCATTTTAATAGGATATTTTACAAAAACAATCTCTTCCAGTAACTGTATATTGTCAAATGAGTCAACTTCTTCTAGTGAGCTCTCCTTTATCAATGAGATATTAAACAACATCACCAAAGAAGATATTGAACAACATTACAGGTATGTGCCTATATCTGCAACTTATCATTGTGGTAACCATGTGAAATTTAACATTTAATAAGTCAAATTATCCAACCCAAACTGAAATAGAAATAGATAACTTGACTGGGACTTAATTCAATAAGTAAAAACAAAGTTTTCTTTCGAAAGGAAATACTCAAACTCCAAAATAGAAATATACGAAATGACAGAAGAGAAATAAAATATGAAATGACAAAATGAGTATATTATATGAAATAGCAAGGTAGAAATATGATATGAATAGAATAACTGTCACTATGGAATATAAAACACAAGTACGCATAGCTTGATGATGTTCCTTGAATATTTTTATGATAATGCAGACATTATCACTGAATAGTTCTCAGACTTGAATGGCCTCTTCAGGAAGAAATGATAATAGCCTTGCTGCAAAATCAACATAACAAGGGCTTGTTGAACACAACAGTGTCATTGACAGTGCAAGACCAGATAAACTGCACCGCAAGACTTGTTGAGCTTACATAAATATTAATCAGTGCACATACGCTCCTCAAGCACCAGCAATGTTGCTATATATGACAGATTGTAGGTGTAGATTACTAGTTTTCTGAATTAGCTAAAACGAAGTCATATAAAACATGCCTCAGGCCTGCTTGCCAAATGAAGATCAGAATTTTGTACCATTAAATTGTGGTTGCAACCTGTTTTTTAAAACAATATGCCCTATTGACTTTAACAGTCAACCAGTAGTCATTATCCAATAATGAACAGTATTCAGTAAACTGAACTAGAAGTTAATGATAACCTCTGCAGCCTATACATCTGCTGCCGGTATGTCAGATGCATTGCTGAGCTCTAGATAAGCTATATCCTCATCTTCACTCCAGACTTGCACAGACAGAAATCAATTTGACTTGTTTGACATGATGTTTCTTCAATAAATCTATGCTGTTTGGGGTCAAGCAAGTCATTTGACTTTAAACGTTCATGGATTGTTATTTCAACATCAGCAACATCACCTTGTCTGTTGCCATGTACAGTATACCATTGGTCTGTTCCCATTTATTTCAAATGTTTCAAAGGCAAATTAACATATAAAGGGGTGAGTAAGGTATGTTATGATCACTATTAACATGTTGTGTATTAACATTGTAATTTCTGTAACATAGTTTGAGCAATCATACCCACATACACTATAAACATCATGAATGAATGAGGGATATACTGTAGAAGGGAAGAAATGGGTACCATAAAAGTATGTTTTAGCACAATTTCTAAAATCAATATTATATTATGGCAACAACATGTACAAGGTTTAAGTTTGCCTTTTAAATTAACATAGCACCAACATAAATACTAGCATGGTTGACATAAGAAAAGGGGGAAATTCTATACATATCATATAATAAAATATGCAGTATGTTTAACAAATATGGAACCAAACAAAATTCTGTTATCCATGATTGCCAGTCAGATCCGAAATCATATTTCAAAACTGTTTAATTCTTCCTGTTGGGAGGTCATGGAGCATAGAAACAGCTGACAGATGCTTAATGGTGTTGGACCAGATTTAGATGTAATAACATCAGGTGATTTACGCACGCATGCGCCCTCCAGATGTTACACTAGGATTACTATAGTAATCCTAGCGTAGCAACAATCGGACGGACGGAAGCGGGCGGGGGGAAGCATGTAAAGTGTACAGTGTGGGAGGGGGCTCCCACACTGTAGCAGATCAGCGGTCGTACGGACCGCTGATCCGCACGCCGCAGTAAAGGCAGGCTTATGGCAGCGTAAGCTGCCATAAAGCCCGCACACGAGAGGGGAGTGACAGGGGGTGTGCACTCCCCTCTCGCTCACGTAATTACAGGCACCAGCACGCACGGAAAGCGTGCGGGAGTCCGAATACGTTCCGTTATTTGTGCCCATCAAACCTTGCCTTACACTGAGTAATGTTGTGGATCACAGGAGGAAAGCCACAATGTAGTGGTCCAAATGCATAAGGGGTGCCCTCTAATGTGGGTTTCCAGAAGCATCCTCTAAATTAGGGAAGTTCCCTAATTTTCCCTGTTTTGTATGTCATCTTAGTAGGTTACTTACTTTTTGTTTGTGATCCCCATGTGAATCTTAGGATGCTATAAACAGAACTCCCCTGATATTGTGACCTTCTGTTTAGTTTATTATTATTATTATTATTATTGTTATTATTATTATTATTATTATTCCTTTTAAAACATTTTAAATAAGCACTACAATTTTCACTTAACTGAAAAAAACTTAAAATAATTAAATAATACTTTTCTTAAAAAAAGTAACTTTTACTGGATGGACAAAGTGTAATAGAAGAAATCTGATGATTTAACAACTGTGCCGATATTTCTGCCAAAGAGCACACATGTGGCTTTTAATTTGCAAAGTAAAAGAGATAAGTGATCAATAATAACTTATTTATGTTGCGTGGACAAAACTACGTATTTAGATGCTCTCTTAGTATTTTTTCATCTTACTATTATCTTTATATAAGAGATTTTGTTTATAAACAGCAATTAGCAAAGAATGGACCTAGTTGATTCATTCTGGTCTCTCCTTTTTGTCATTTTCCAAAACTCTGATTTAGATGAGGAGCCATTAAACTCAGCAGAGCAGTGAGTATTATGTAGACAGAGGCAGTGGGTGGGGATTATGAGACATGTAGCCCACAACTATGGCAGAATTTTTGTTTGGTCAGAAAAAAACTGTTGTCTGTAAAACTCACATTATGTAATATTTTTTTTCCCCCAAACCAGAACATTAATTTTTATATAGCTCAATGAAATCATATAAAAAGGCTTTAAAACTGGATTACTGCATAACTGCTTTTATTTCCACGTTTCTTTTACATTCCAGAAAACATCCATATAACATTGTAAATAATTAGAAAAAATGATACAATATTTTCAGAAGCTTACTAATTGACTATTTAGTAACGGGATACAAGAAATAGCATATTCTTACATTTTTGTTTTTGGCAGAGTCTGCATACTTTTTCTGTGGGTTTGATTCATTTTATTACTTGTGTAATAGTCTTTTATCTATTTATCTTTCAGCATATGATATACAGCAAAACATGTTTTCATTATGATTTTATATGCCTTGTCCACCGAAGGTGATGAACCAGCCAACTAAAATATCATTAACTCCGTATAGGAAATCATTCACCCTCATTACAATGTCCTTCATTGTGGCAATTTTTCTTTGCTATGAGATTACTGGTCCTTAACCAGAGTAGCAATAATTTAACATGCTTTTTCTTCTAAGAGACTATCTTTAATGCATTCAAAGAAAATGCACACTTAAAAGCAGGTACAGTATGCTTGGAATAGAAAATTATGCAAAATAGTTTGTTAGGTTATTGCATTTATTCTATACTCCTGTAAATCATTTTGTGGGCATGTTCAAAACTTAAATGGTGCATTAAAAAACTATGATTACATAAATGCCATTAAATAATATGTCTGCAATTAAAATTATGCACCCTTCTCTGTAACACAACATCTAAATAGAAGCCTTAAGCATTGATATGCAAAATAGGTCTACACCGTCTTGCATATTTATGATACAAAATAGAACATGTTCTCCTTAGACCAATGTTATTCACTAACTTGGAAATGTTCCTCAGTGAAATGGATTAAATTAATTAATATACATACTCCATATATCCTCCACATATAGTGAAGCAAAATATACAATTTATGAAGAGATTATATAGAAATCTTTATTAATTCATCTGTCAATTTATGCATGAAATACAACACTTATAATAAACATTTTAATATAATTGCTTTCAGCATTAAAAAGTATCAACAATGTTCCCATTGAAATAAATGTCAAGCTTTTCCTCTTCACGTCTTGTGCAATTCTGTCCGCTGGCCAAGTTCTGCTGTAATAAATGAGTTAGAGTTAAATGAGAAGGCGATGAGTATTTGTCACTGATAGAGGTGATCTGGCATATTGCTGCCAAGTATATCTCCCTAAAATTTTTGCAATATAGAGAAATGATGTGTACAATTACACCACAGAATAGTGGTCTAACACTGCATTGCCCATGGAACGCTTTATTTTTACAAACAGATTTTATCCTTATGAATTCTCAGTGCATTTGCAACTAAAGAGTCAGAAGTAGCATTGTTATCTTCAAAATCAGAGAAAACAATGGGGGGATGCCCAGTTATAGTGAGACCAGCACTAGGCTTTAAGTCCCCGCACACCATGATTCCAAGCAGCCCTACACTATTCTCTCAAGACCAAGAGAGATGCTATTTTTTCCTTCTAGGATATACCCTATGCTCATAGCATTTGGACTCTTCCTACACCTCAAGGTGGTAGATGTGGAGTGATAGTATGTAAAAATAATAGAATTTCCTAATTGTGTCCTTGAAAATTAAAGCTATAAAGACAGCAGGTAATTTAATTTAGAATGAACTTTATTAAGAGAAATAGAGTGGTAACAGAATGGTGAGTGCACAAGTAATGGCTGCTATGATAATCCATTGTGAGATGGGCCCAAGGCAGCCACCCTTACTGTACCCACAGTAGTTAACTCCCACCTTTTTTATTTTCAATTTAAACAGGTTTTATTGCAATAACAACAGTGTACAGTAAGTCATCACATAACATGGCATATGGGACCAGGTCCAGACTCCTGGCATTACACACAAGAGAGGGAAGTAAATTCCCCTGTCAGGTTGAATCCAGACTCTGAGTCTTTTTATCATGGGAGGAATATTTTGATTAAAGTCATAGAGCTGCAATAATCAACATCGCACTGTAAACTAATTCGATTTGCTAGACACTTGTTATATATATATATACATATATATATACACTCCCCAAACATGGCTGCTGCAGGCTATTCAAATGCAGGTAGTGTCTTAACAGAGACCTCCTGTGTACATATATAGCAAATGGATAGGGACTCACCTACAGGAGGTGCCTTGACGCTGGGCAGGTGAGCTTAACCCAATATAGCTATATTGTGAACTAAACCTCCTTTTTATTTATGTGCAGACACATAGTGTTATTTAATGTATGTTTGGAGCGCCGGACCTCTCTGTAGACACGACATTCTAGTATTACGTTGCTGAATATGTTGTAGAAAATAAGCCACAGTGAATTACATGAATTATTTTTTACTTAATCAGTATTTGTTTAGTACCTATAGGCTGGATCCAGACTTGTAACTGCTTGAAATGAGTTACTCCTGGGCTAAACCATGTTGATAGCAGGGGAGTCATATTTCATCTGTTACAAACAGTTTTAGAGGTGATGTTTCCTATCCCAAGTCTAAATAACAGTGTGATAGTAAAGCTGGTCAGTATCTGTGTGCAGTAAGCAATTCAAAGATATATCCCTGCATGCAAAGAATACAATTAACTTGACTCCGCCATGGTTCAGCCCAGGAGTAACTCATTTCAAGCACTTACTTAAGTCTGGATCCAGCCCTATGGGCTCTATTTACTAAGAAAGTGTAAACGTAGCTCAGCCAAGTTCGAATTATCTCTCTGCGAACTTCTGAGCTACTTTTATACTATTTACTAATACTCACCCTCCGCTGGCTGTCCCGCAATGACATCTGAACTTTCTTCAGTCATCGCGGCTTTCTTCGTGTGTCTGGAAGGTCTGCACATGCTCAGTGGGTCTGCTGGGACTCTATGTCGGGACCGGCACCTGCGGGCAGACCCGTCTTCGGTCCTGTAAGTATTTAAAGCAATTCTATTGTGTTCTTTTATTTCTGTTGTTTTTTTTATTTGTTTTTTCATTTTCTAAAAAAAAATTTATTTTTTTTAAGTGATTGGTATTTACATATATTCCAGCGGTCTCCCTATATATATATTCCCCTTTTTCCCCCCCTAATAACAGCTGTTAGGGGGAGAAAAAGGGGGTTATATGGGGAGATTGCTGGAATCGAAGTTTGAGCGGCAGTCTGAGATGCCGTTATTTTAACGCTCAGAGCAGAATATAAAACTCCGCTCTGAGGGTTAGTAAACAGCAGCCCAAGTTGAAAACAACGGGCTGGTGAGGACACACGAAGTTTGACTGCATGGCCATGGAAACTTGATTTCCATGGCGGTGCAGCATTAGTAAATAGTAAAAACTTCATTTTTGGATTTATAACTTCATAACTCCAAAAATGAACTTTTAAAAGCTTTAGTAAATAGAGCTGTATGTGACTGACCTATATGAAAAATGAATAGATTGAAAGCTTATCTGATTTAGAACAGTTTAAACATGCATGGGATTAATATAAGGATATCCTAAATCTCAAACTAAATTGAGAGTAAATACTGTTTAGGGTCAGTATAGTTTTGAATAAACAGGGCAGACTGGATGGGCCATGTGGCTCTTATCTGCCATCACTTTCTATGTTTCTATATGTTTCTATGTGTTAACTTCCAATATAATTTTTATGATTTCTGATCTTCTATGAATTTAGAGTTTATTATTGTTACAGATAAAATTCATGAAGCGTAGGGGAAACTGGAAAAGTGGCCAAAATCTTTTTAATGTGAATAATAATAATAATAAAGATCTCCAAAATAAATGGTGCCCAACCAGCTTCTGCAAATATATTCCACATCTAATAACTGTTGATTTAGAAGAAGCAATGTGAAAGGTATTTGGTATCTAGTGTAAGTTTACCATACCCTTACTGTTTTAAAGGCTAGTCATGGAAGTACTGTGACTAAGCACACAACAAAATGTCTTGAATATATTGTGTACATGGTTGTATCTTAGTGGAGGAAATATATATTACACTGTATTCATTAGGGTTATATAGTGTAATGAATATGATGTGTAAAATATAAAACATGATCGCATTTATTTATAACAACTGTCCCAAAAACTGTAATTGTAAATATAAATGGGTCATCTAGCCTTAGTGCCTTGCACTGAATACATCACTTTAGGATTTTGTGCTCTTACCTAAAGGAAGCTACTGATTTGGTTTCACTCTGAAAAATTGTTGATACATTACAAAGCACTGTTAGTTTTATTTACTCTTTAGTTTTCATTGTACATTCATTAGTACATTGGGGTAGATCCAAAACTACGTGTGGCGTACGTATATTCGCGGAGCGTATTTTCGTACACGTAAGGTCGCTACACTCCCCTCGGCACACCCCTTGCACGGACGTATTTTGTCAAAATACGCTACCCAAACCCTACCTTAACTTTT